>OX463230.1:45996672-46166672 GCA_949820135.1 Sylvilagus floridanus | reverse complement strand
CAGGTGTATTCAATCAGCAGCATTCAGGTCTCTTGCTAAGCAATTGCCTAAATTTGTCTGCGTTTCTGTTTCTGTTAGATTCTTCCTTTCCAAATTTTGTATTCTGTCACCATACAAAAATGAGGTTAGACATAGCATCCTTAAAGCAATAAATAACACAGGATGTGGGTTTTCATTCTTAGAAATCTACAGGCAACACGACCAAGATGTGTTTTTGTGTTTTGGAAAATGAAATGTAATACTTTTGCCAAGGGGACAGCTCTGAATTCCCTCCAAATCGAGTGTGAATGGGATTTTCAGGTGTATTCAATCGGCAGCATTCAGGTCTCCTGCTAGGCAATTGCCTGACTTTCTTCTGGTTTTGTGTTTGTTTTGCCTTCTTCCTTTCCAAATTTTGTATTCTGACACCATACAAAATGAGGTTAGGCAGAATATCCATAAAGCAATAAAAAACACTGCAAATTCGTGTTTCACACTTGGAAATCTACAGGCAACCTGACCAAGATGAGATTTTGTGTTTTGGAAAATGAAATGTAACTCTTTTGCATAGTGGAAAGCTCTTAATTCCCTCCAAATCGAGTGTGAATGGGATTTTCCGGTGTATTCAATCAGCAGCATTCCGGTCTCTTGCTTGGTAATTGCCTCATTTGTACTGGGTGTGTGTTTTTTTTTTGCCTTCTTTCTTTCCAAATTTTGTATTCTGACACCATATAAAATGAGGTTAGGCAGAGTATCCATAAAGCAATAAAAAACACTGCAATTTCGTGTTTCATGCTTAGAAATCTAGAGGCAACACGAGCAAGATGAGTTTTTGTGTTTTGGAAAATGAAATATAACGATTTTGCCGAGGGCACAGCTCTGAATTCCCTCCAAATCGAGTGTGAATGGGAGTTTCAGGTCTATTCAATCGGCAGCATTCAGGTCTCTTAATTGCCAATTGCCTCAATTTGTTCTGGGTTTCTGTTCGTTTTGCCTTCTTCCTTTCCAAATTTTGTATCCTGGCAGCATAGAAAAATGAGGTTAGGCAGCGTATCCATAATGCAATAAAACACAGCAAATTGGCGTTTCACGCTTATATATGTACAGGCAACACATGCAAGATGAGGTTTTGTGTTTTCCAAAATATAATGTAACCCTTTTGCGGAGGGGAATGCTCTGAATTCCCTCCAAATCGAGTGTGAACTGGATTTTCAGGTGTATTCAATCATCAGCATTCAGGTCTCTTGACTGGCTATTGCCTCAATTTGTTCTTGGTTTCTCTTCATTGTACATTCTTACTTTCCAAATTTTGGATCCTGACACCATACAAAAATGAGGTTAAGCAGAGTATCCATATTGCAATAAAAAACCAAGCAAATCGGGGTTCCATGCTTAGAAATCTACAGGCAGCAAGACCAAGATGAGTTTTTGTGTTTTGGAAAATGAAATATAACTCTTTGCCGAGGGGACAGCTCTGAATTCCCTCCAAATCGAGTGTGAATGGGATTTTCAGGTGTATTCAATTGGCAGCATTCAGGTCTCCTGATAGGCAACTGCCTCAATTTGTTCTGGGTTTGTGTTTGTTTTGCCTTCTTCCTTTCTCAATTTTGTATTCTGACACCATACAAAAATGAGTTTAGGCAGAGTATTCATAATAAAATACAAAACACAGGAAATTGGCATTTCATGCTTAGAAATCTACAGGCAACACGACCAAGATAAGGTTATGTGTTTTTTGGAAAATGAAATGTAACACTTTTCCAGAGGGGACAGCTCTGAATTCCCTCCAAATCGAGTGTGAATGGGATTTTCAGGTGTATTCAATCGGTAGCATTCAGGTCTCCTGCTAGGCAATTGCCTCAATTGGTTCTGCGTGTGTGTTTGTTTTGCCTTCTTCTTTTCTGAATTTTGTATTCTGACACCATACAAAAATGAGTTTAGGCAGAGTATTCATAATAAAATACAAAACACAGTAATTTGGCATTTCTTGCTTAGAAATCTACAGGCAACACGACCAAGATAAGGATATGTGTTTTGGAAAATGAAATGTAACACTTTTCCAGAGGGGACATTTCTGAATTCCCTCGAAATTGAATGTAAATGGTGTTTTCAGGTGTATTCAATCAGAAGCATTCAGGTCTCCTGCTAAGCAATTGCCTCAATTTGGTCTGGGTTTCTCTTCGTGTTACTCTCTTCCTTTCCCAATTTTTATTCAGACACCATACAAAAATGAGGTTAGGCATAGTATCCATAATGCAATAAAAAACAAAGCAAATTGGTATTTTATGCTTAGAAATCTACATGCAACACGACCAAGATGTGTTTTTGTGTTTTGGAAAATGAAATGTAACACTTTTGCCGAGGGCACAGCTCTGAATTCCCTCCAAATCGAGTGTGAATGGGATTTTCAGGTGTATTCAATCGGCAGCATTCAGGTCTCCTGCTAGGCAATTGCCTAAATTTGTTCTGGGTTTGTGTTTGTTTTGCCTTCTTCCTTTAAGAACTGTGTATTCTGACACCATACAAAAATGAGGTTAGGCAGAGTATTCATAATAATATAAAAAACTCAGTGAATTGGCATTTTATGCCCAGAAATCTACAGGCAACACGAGCAAGATAAGGTTTTCTGAATGGAAAATGAAATGTAACACTATTCCAGATGGGACAGCTCTGAATTCCCTCCAAATCAAGTGTGAATGGGATTTTAAGGTGTAATCAATTGGCAGCATTCAGGTGTCCTGCTAGGCAATTGCCTAAATTTGTACTGGGTTTGTGTTTGTTTTGCATTCTTCCTTTCCAAATTTGTATTCTGACACCATACAAAAATGAATTTAGGCAGAGTATCCATATTGCAATAACAAAAAAAGCAAATTGGGGTTTCATGCTTAGAAATCTACAGGCAACAAGACCAAGATGAGGTTTTGTGTTTTGGAAAATGAAATACAACACTTTTGCCAAGGGGACAGCCCTGAATTCCCTCCAAATTGAGTGTGAATGGGATTTTCAGGTGTATTCAATCGACAGCATTCAGGTCTCATGCCTGGCAATTGCCTCAGTTTGTTCTGGGTTTGTGTTTGTTTTGCCTTCTTCCTTTCTGAATTTTGTATTCTGACACCATACAAAAATGAGTTTAGGCAGAGTATTCATTAAGTATACAAAACTCAGGAAATTGGCATTTTATGCTTAGAAATCTACAGGCAACATGACCAAGATAAGGTTATGTGTTTTGGAAAATGAGATGTAACCCTTTCCAGATGGGACAGCTCTGAATTCCCTCGAAATTGAATGTGAATGGTGTTTTCAGGTGTATTCAATCAGCAGCATTCAGGTCTCCTGCTAAGCAATTGCCTAAATTTGTCTGGGTTTCTGTTCCTGTTAGCTTCTTCCTTTCCAAATTTTGTATTCTGACACCATACAAAAATGAGGTTAGACATAGTATCCTTAAAGCAATAAATAACACAGGATGTGGGTTTTCATTCTTAGAAATCTACAGGCAACACGACCAAGATAAGGATATGTGTTTTGGAAAATGAAATGTAACACTTTTCCAGAGGGGACAGCTCTGAATTCCCTCCAAATCGAGTGTGAATGGGATTTTCAGGTGTATTCAATTGGCAGCATTCAGGTTTCCTGCTAGGCAATTGCCTAAATTTGTTCTGGGTTTCTGTTCATGTTACCTTCTTCCTTTCTGAATTTTGTATTCTGACACCAAACAAAAATGAGTTTAGGCAGAGTATCCATATTGCAATAAAAAAAAGCAAATCGGGGTTTCATGCTTAGAAATCTACAGGCAACACGACCAGGATAAGGTTATGTGTTTTTTGGAAAATAAAATGTAACCCTTTTCCAGAGGGGACAGCTCTGAATTCCCTCCAAATCGAGTGTGAATGGGATTTTCAGGTGTATTCAATCGGCAGCATTCAGGTCTCCTGCTAGGCAATTGCCTCAATTTGTTCTGGGTTTGTGTTTGTTTTGCATTCTTCCTTTCCGAATTTTGTATTCTGACACCATACAAAAATGAATTTAGGCAGAGTATCCATATTGGAATAAAAAAAAAATTGGGGTTCATGCATAGAAATCTACAGGCAACATGTCCAAGATGAGGTTTTGTGTTTTGGAAAATGAAATACAACACTTTTGCCAAGGGGACAGCCCTGAATTCCCTCCAAATCAAGTGTGAATGGGATTTTCACATGTATACCATCGACAGCATTCAGGTCTCGTGCCTGGCAATTGCATCAATTTGTTCTGGGTTTGTGTTTCTTTTGCCTTCTTCCTTTCTGAATTTTGTATTCTGACACCATACAAAAATGAGTTTAGGCAGAGTATTCATAATAAAATACAAAACAGAGTAAATTGGCATTTCTTGCTTAGAAATCTACAGTCAACATGACCAAGATAAGGTTATGTGTTTTGGAAAATGAAATGTAACACTTTTCCAGAGTGGACAGCTCTGAATTCTATCCAAATCAAATGTGAATGGTGTTTTCAGGTGTATTCAATCAGCAGCATTCAAGTCTCTTGCTAAGTAACTGCCTCAATTTGTTCTGGGTTTCTCTTCGTGTTACCTTCTTCCTTTCCCAATTTTTATTCAGACACCATACAAAAATGAGGTTAGGCAGAGTGTCCTTAAAGCAATAAATAACACAGGAAATGGCGTTTCCTACTTAGAAATCTACAGGAAACATGAACAAGATGATTTTTTTCTGTTTTGGAAAATGAAATGTAACTCTTTTGCCGAGGGGACAGCACTGAATTCCTTCCAAATCGAGTGTGAATTCGATTATCCGGTGTATTGAATCGGAAGCATTCATGTCTCTTGATTGGCAATTGCCTCAATTTGTTCTGGGTTTGTGGTTGTTTTGCCATTTTTTTAAATTTTGTATTGTAACACCATACAAAAATATGTTTAGGCAGAGTATTCATAATAAAATACAAAACAGAGTAAATTGGCATTTCATGCTTAGAAATCTACAGGCAACACGACCAAGATAAGGTTATGTGTTTTGGAAAATGAAATGTAATACTTTTGCCAAGGGGACAGCCCTGAATTCCCTCCAAATCGAGTGTGAATGGGATTTTCAGGTGTATTCAATCGGCAGCATTCAGGTCTCCTGCAAGGCAATTGCCTGAATTTCTTCTGGGTTTGTCTTTGTTTTACCTTCTTCCTTTCCAAATTTGTATTCTGACACCATACGAAAATGAGTTTAGGCAGAGTATCCATATTGCAATAATAAAAAAAGCAAATCAGTGTTTCATGCTTAGAAATCTACAGGCAACACGACCAAGATGAGGTTTTGTGTTTTGGAAAATGAAATGTTACGCTTTTCAAGATGGCACAGCCCTGAATTCCCTCCAAATCGAGTGTGAATCGGATTTTCAGTGGTATTCAATCAGCAGCATTCAGGTCTCTTGATTGGCAATTGCCTAAATTTGTTCTGGGTTTGTGTTTGTTTTGCCTTCTTCCTTTCCAAATATAGTATTTTGACACCACACAAAAATGAGTTTAAGCAGAGTATCTATAAAGCAATAAATAACACAGCAAATTGGCGTTTCACGCTTAGAAAACTACAGGGAACACGACCCAGACGAGGTTTTGTGTTTTGGAAAATGAAATACAACTCTTTTGCCAAGTGAAAGCTCTGAATTCCCTCCAAATCGAGTGTGAATGGGATTTTCAGGTGTATTCAATCAGCAGCATTCAGGTCTCTTGATTGGTAATTGCCTCATTTGTACTGGGTTTGTGTTTGTTTTGCCTTCTTTCTTTCCAAATTTTGTATTCTGACACCATACAAAATGAGGTTAGGCAGAGTATCCATAAAGCAATAAAAAACACTGCAATTTCGTGTTTCACGCTGAGAAATCTACAGGCAACAGGAGCAAGATGAGTTTTTGTGTTTTGGAAAATGAAATATAACTCTTTTGCCGAGGGGACAGCTCTGAATTCTCTCCAAATCGAGTGTGAATGGGATTTCAGGTCTATTCAATCCGCAGCATTCAGGTCTCTTGATTGCCAATTGCCTAAATTTGTTCTGGGTTTCTGTTTGTTTTGCCTTCTTCCTTTCCAAATTTTGTATCCTGGCAGCATACAAAAAGGAGGTTAGGCAGCGTATCCGTAATGCAATAAAACACAGCAAATTGGCATTTCACGCTTATATATGTACAGGCAACACAAGCAAGATGAGGTTTTGTGTTTTGCAAAATATAATGTAAACCTTTTGCAGAGGGGAAAGCTCTGATTCCCCTCGAAATCGAGTGTGAATTGAATTTTCAGGTGTATTCAATCATCAGCATTCAGGTCTCTTGACTGGGAATTGCCTCAATTTGTTCTGGGTTTCTCTTCAATGTACATTCTTACTTTCCAAATTTTAGATCCTAACACCATACAAAAATGAGGTTAAGCAGAGTATCCATATTGCAATAAAAAACCAAGCAAATTGGGGTTCCATGTTTAGAAATCTACAGGCAACAATCCAAGATGAGTTTTTCTGTTTTGGAAACTGAAATATAACTCTTTGCCGAGGGGACAGCTCTGAATTCCCTCCAAATCGAGTGTGAATGGGATTTTCAGGTGTATTCAATTGGCAGCATTCAGGTCTCCTGCTAGGCAATTGCCTCAATTTGTTCTGGGTTTGTGTTTGTTTTGCCTTCTTCCTTTTTCAATTTTGCATTCCTACACCATACAAAAATGAGTTTAGGCAGAGTATTCATGATAAAATAAAAAACACAGTAAATTGGTATTTCACGATTAGAAATCTACAGGCAAATGACCTAGATATTGTTATGTGATTTGGAAAATGAAATACAACACTTTTGCCAAGGGGACAGCCCTGAATCCCCTCCAAATCGAGTGTGAATGGATTTTCAAGTGTATTCAATCGACAGCATTCCGGTCTCATGACTGGCAATTGCCTCAGTTTGTTCTGGGTTTGTGTTTGTTTTGCCTTCTTCTTTTCTGAATTTTGTATTCTGACACCATACAAAAATGAGGTTAGGCAGAGTCTTCATAATAAAATACAAAACACAGGAAATTGGCATTTCATGCTTAGAAATCTACAGGCAACACGACCAGGATAAGGATATGTGCTTTTTGGAAAATGAGATGTAACCCTTTCCAGAGGGGACAGCTCTGAATTCCCTCCAAATCGAGTGTGAATGGTGTTTTCAGGTGTATTCAATCAGCAGCATTCAGGTCTCCTGCTAAGCAATTGCCTCAATTTGGTCTGGGTTTCTGTTCATGTTACATTCTTCCTTTCCAAATTTTGTATTCAGACACCATACAAAAATGAGGTTAGGCAGAGTATCTATAATGCAATAAAAAACAAAGCAAATTGGCATTTTATGCTTAGAAACCTACATGCAACACGACCAAGATGTGTTTTTGTGTTTTGGAAAATGAAATGTAACACTTTTGCCGAGGGGACAGCTCTGAGTTACCTCCAAATCGAGTGTGAATGGGATTTTCAGGTGTATTCAATCGGCAGCATTCAGGTCTCCTGCTAGGCAATTGCCTTAATTTGTTCTGGGTTTGTGTTTGTTTTGCCTTCTTCCTTTAGGAATTGTGTATTCTGACACCATACAAAAATGAGTTTAGGCAGAGTATTCATATTAATATACAAAACTCGGGGTGGAGCCAAGATGGAGGAATAGTGAGGACGCGCACTAGCACTCCGCAAAAAGATAGTTTAATAAAAACAGAGCTACTGTAGCCTCAGGAAAAATCTCAGGGAAAAAAATGCAGTGGAAATTCTTCCGGACCCAGTGAATGAGACGCAGAGGACCTAGGGGAAAGTAAGTTTGCGAACGGCAAATCGTGCCTTAGAGGCACGGGAGCAGCCGGGAGGGACGGGAACCGGACGGAACACAGTCGCCATTGGAATCGAGCGCTTAAACGGGAGCCGATACAGGGATCCCGAGACACTGGCGGGGGGAAGCAGACCCCCACGGGGGAAACAGCACAATTGAGGCGAGCCCACACGGACACTAGCCTCTTTCGTTGCCCACCCTGCTCACTCGAGCTAGACTGAACACAGTGGGACGGCGCGCGCCCGCCGGCTGCAACGGAAGCCAGGCGGAACACAGTTGCCATTGGAACTGAGCGCTTGAACGGGGGCCGATACAGGGATCCCGAGACACTGGCGGGGGGAAGCAGACCCCACGGGGGAATCAGCACAATTGAGGTGAGCCTACACGGACACTAGCCTCTCTCGTCACCCACCCTGCTAATTCGAGCTAGATTAAACGCAGTGGGACAAGGCGCGCGCCCGCCGGCTGTGACGGGAGCCGGGCGGAACACAATCGCGGCAGGATCTGCGCGCGTGAACGAGAGCCGATACAGGGATACTGAGACACTGGCGGGGGGAAGCGGACCCCCACGGGGGAAACAGCACAGTTGAGGCGAGCCCGCATGGACATTAGCCTCTCTCGTCACCCAATCTACGAAATTGAACTAGATCAAACGCAGTGGCATGGTGCGCGCCCGCAGGCTGCGACAGGAGCCAGGTGGAACACAATCACCGCAGGATCTGCGTGCTTGAACGGGAGCCGATACAGGGATCCCGAGACACTGGCGGGGGGAAGCAGACCCGCACGGGGGAAACAGCACAGTTGAGGCGAGCCCGCACGGACACTAGCCCCTCTCGCCGCCCACCTTGCAAAGTCGAATTTGATTAAACGCAGTGGGACAAGGCGCGCCCGCCCGCCCGCCCATCACTGAGGCAGACGGAACCAAAAACCCGAGGCTGTAGAAACCTGAAGGGGATCCAAAAACTGGGAACACACCACGCACACAAACTCCGTTACCTTGACAACCCAGAGAAAGAGTGTGGGGGAAAAAAAATGCCAAATAAAAACAGATTCCGAGGGAGCAAGATCAAGGAAGACGCTATGATGACCCCAAACGGAAAAGACACCCCAAGTCAGGATTATGAAGATAATGAGATAGAAGAAATGCAAGAAGCAGATCTCAAAGAATTGATAAGAACATTAAGAAGTTCTCAAAAACAAATTCTTGAACTACAGAAATCCTTAATGGATAAGATAGAAAATCTCTCTCGCGAGAATGAAGTACTATGGAGAAATCAAAACGAAATGAAACAACTAGTAGAACAAGAAGCTACGATAGTGACAAAAAATCTTAATGAATTGAAGAATTCAATAGATCAAGTGACAAGCAATCTTGAGGGCCTTAAAACCAGAATGGGTGAAGCAGAAGAGAGAATATCGGACCTAGAAGACAGAGAACAGGAGAGGAAACAGTCAAACCAAAGACAAGAAGAGGAAATTAGAAAACTAAAAGATATCATCGGGAATTTACAGGATACTATTAAAAAACCCAACATTCGGGTTCTAGGTGTTCCTGAAGGTATGGAGAGGGAGAAAGGATTAGAAGGCCTTTTTAGGGAGATACTAGCAGAAAACTTTCCAGGCATGGAGAAAGACAGAGAAATCCTAATCCAGGAAGCTCATAGAACCCCTAATAAACATGACCAAAAGAGATCCTCTGCACGACATATTGTAATTAAACTCACCACAGTGAAGCAAAAAGAAAAGATCCTAAAATGTGCAAGAGAGAAACGTCAGATTACTCTCAGAGTATCTCCAATTAGACTTACAGCTGACTTCTCAACAGAAACCCTACAAGCTAGAAGGGAATGGCGAGACATAGCCCAGGTACTTAGAGAGAAAAACTGCCAGCCCAGAATATTATACCCTGCAAAGCTCTCATTTGTGAATGAAGGTGAAATAGACCTTTCATAACAAACAAAAATTGAAAGAATTTGTTGCCACTCGTCCAGCCCTGCAAAAGATACTTAAAGACGTGTTACACACAGAAACACAGAAACACGACCATCAACATGAAAGAAGGTAAACGAAGGGAACCTCACGGCAAAAGATCACAGGGAATTCAAAGCATACATTAGAAAATATCTGGCAAATGACAGGGCAAACTTACCACTTATCAATAGTCACATTGAACATTAAAGGTCTAAACTGTCCTGTTAAAAGACAGAGATTGGCTGATTGGGTTAAGGAACAAAAACCATCTATTTGCTGCCTACAAGAAACACATCTTTCCAACGAAGATCCATACAGACTGAAAATAAAAGGATGGAACAAGATATACCATGCCAACAGAAATGAAAAAAGAGCGGGTGTAACCATCTTAATATCGGACTACATAAACTTTAACACAAAAACTGTTAAGAGAGACAAAGAGGGGCACTATATAATGATTAAGGGATCAATACTACAGGAAGATATAACAATTCTCAATGTATATGTACCTAATTACAGGCCACAGGTTTATTTAAAAAATTTGTTAAGAAACTTAAAGGGAGACTTAGACCCCAACACAATAGTACAGGGGGACTTCAATACTTCACTCACAGATATTGACAGATCGACAGGACAGAAGATCAACAAGGAGACAGTAGATTTAAACAACACTATAGCCCAAATGGATCTAACAGATATCTACAGAACTTTTCATCCTACACGTAAAGCATTCACATTCTTCTCAGCAGTGCATGGAACCTACTCTAGGATTGATCACATATTAGGCCATAAAGCAAGTCTCAGCAAATTCAAAAGAATTAGAATCATACCATGCAACTTCTCAGACCATGAGGGAGTGAAGTTGGAAATTAGCAACTCAGGAATCTCTAGAGCATATGCAAACACATGGAGATTGAACAACATGCTCCTGAATGAACAATGGGTCACTGAAGAAATCAAAAGAGAAATCAAAAATTTTCTGGAAGTAAATGAGGATAACAGCACAACATACCAAAACTTATGGGATACAGCAAAAGCAGTGTTAAGAGGAAAGTTTATATCAATAGGTGCCTACATCAAGAAACTGGAAAGGCACCAAATAAATGAGCTTTCAATGCATCTCAAGGATCTAGAAAATTTGCAGCAAACTAGACCCAAATCTAGTAGAAAAAGAGAAATAATCAAAATCAGAGAAGAAATCCACAGGATTGAATCCAAAAAAACATTACAAAAAATCAGCCAAACGAGGAGCTGGTTTTTTGAAAAAATAAACAAGATTGACACCCCATTGGCCCAACTAACTAAAAAAAGAAGAGAAAAGACCCAAATCAGTAAAATCAGAGATGAAAAAGGAAATATAACAACAGACACCACAGAAATCAAAAGAATCATCAGAAATTACTACAAGGACTTGTATGCCAGCAAACAGGGAAACCTATCAGAAATGGATAGATTCCTGGACACATGCAACCTACCTAAATTGAACCAGGAAGACATAGAAAACCTAAACAGACCCATAAGTGAGTCAGAAATTGAATCAGTAATAAAGGCCCTCCCAACAAAGAAAAGCCCAGGACCAGATGGATTCACTGCTGAATTCTACCAGACATTTAAAGAAGAACTAACCCCAATTCTTCTCAAACTATTCAGAACAATCGAAAAAGAGGGAATTCTCCCAAATTCCTTCTATGAAGCCAGAATCACCTTAATTCCTAAGCCAGAAAAAGATGCAGCATTGAAAGAGAATTACAGACCAATATCCCTCATGAACATAGATGCAAAAATCCTCAACAAAATTCTGGCCAATAGACTGCAACAACACATCAGAAAGATCATCCACCCAGACCAAGTGGGATTCATCCCTGGTATGGAGGGATGGTTCAATATTCGCAAAACAATCAACGTGATACACCACATTAACAGGCTGCAGAAGAAAAACCATATGATTATCTCACTAGACGCAGAGAAAGCATTCGATAAAATTCAACACCCTTTCATGATGAAAACCCTAAGCAAACTGGGTATAGAAGGCACATTCCTCAATACAATCAAAGCAATTTATGAAAAACCCACGGCCAATATCCTATTGAATGGGGAAAAGTTGGAAGCATTTCCACTGAGATCTGGTACCAGACAGGGATGCCCACTCTCACCACTGCTATTCAATATAGTGCTGGAAGTCTTAGCCAGAGCTATTAGGCAAGAAAAAGAAATTAAAGGGATACAAGTTGGGAAGGAAGAACTCAAACTATCCCTCTTTGCAGACGACATGATTCTTTATTTAGGGGACCCAAAGAACTCTACTAAGAGACTATTGGAACTCATAGAAGAGTTTGGCAAAGTAGCAGGATATAAAATCAATGCACAAAAATCAACAGCCTTTGTATACACAGACAATGCCACGGCTGAGGAAGAACTGCTAAGATCAATCCCATTCACAATAGCTACAAAAACAATCAAATACCTTGGAATAAATTTAACTAAGGACATTAAAGATCTCTACAATGAAAATTACAAAACCTTAAAGAAAGAAATAGAAGAGGATACCAAAAAATGGAGAAATCTCCCATGCTCATGGATTGGAAGAATCAATATCATCAAAATGTCCATTCTCCCAAAAGCAATTTACAGATTCAACGCAATACCAATCAAGATACCGAGGACATTCTTCTCAGATCTGGAAAAAATGATGGTGAAATTCATATGGAGACACAGGAGACCTCGAATAGCTAAAGCAATCTTGTACAACAAAAACAAAGCCGGAGGCATAACAATACCAGATTTCAGGACATACTACAGGGCAGTTGTTATCAAAACAGCATGGTACTGGTACAGAAACAGATGGATAGACCAATGGAACAGAATAGAAACTCCAGAAATCAATCCAAACACCTACAGCCAACTTATATTTGATCAACGATCCAAAACCAATCCCTGGAGTAAGGTCAGTCTGTTTAATAAATGGTGCTGGGAAAACTGGATTTCCACGTGCAGAACCATGAAGCAAGACCCCTACCTTTCACCTTACACAAAAATTCATTCAACATGGATTAAAAATTTAAACCTACGACCCGACACCATCAAATTACTGGAGAGCATAGGAGAAACCCTGCAAGACATAGGTACTGGCAAAGACTTCTTGGAAAAGACCCCAGAAGCACAGGCACTGAAAACCAAAATTAACTACTGGGATTGCATCAAATTGAAAAGTTTCTGTACTGCAAAAGAAACAGTCAGGAAAGTGAATAGGAAACCGACAGAATGGGAAAATATATTTGCAAACTATGCAACAGATAAAGGGTTGATAACCAGAATCTACAAAGAAATTAAGAAACTCCACAACATCAAAACAAACAACCCACTTAAGAGATGGGCCAAGGACCTCAACAGACATTTTTCCAAAGAGGAAATCCAAATGGCCAACAGACACATGAAAAAATGTTCAAGATCCCTAGCAATTAGGGAAATGCAAATCAAAACCACAATGAGGTTTCACCTCACCCCGGTGAGAATGGCTCACATTCAGAAATCCACCAACAATAGATGCTGGAGAGGATGTGGGGAAAAAGGGACACTAATCCACTGTTGGTGGGAATGCAAACTGGTGAAGCCACTATGGAAGTCAGTCTGGAGATTCCTCAGAAACCTGAATATAACCCTAGCATTCAACCCAGCCATCCCACTCCTTGGAATTTACCCAAAGGAAATTAAATTGGCAAACAAAAAAGCCGTCTGCACAGCAATGTTTATTGCGGCTCAATTCACAATAGCTAAGACTTGGAACCAACCCAAATGCCCTTCAACAGTAGACTGGATTAGGAAATTATGGGACATGTACTCTACAGAATACTATACAGCAGTCAAAAACAATGAAATCCGGTCACTTGCAACAAAATGGAGGAATCTAGAAAACATCATGCTGAGTGAATTAAGTCAGTCCCAAAGAGACAAATATCATTTGTTTCCCTTGATTGGCGATGACTAACTGAGCACCAAAGGGGAAACCTGTAGAAGTGAAATGGACACTATGAGAAACAGTGACTCGATCAGCTCTTGTGCTGACTGTTGTTGTACAATGTAATACTTTATCCATGGTAGTATTTTTTTTTTCTCTTTATCCTAGTACTAGTGGTTGAACTCTGTAATTAACACACAATTATACTTAGGTGTTTAAATTTTAACCGAAAAGTGATCTCTGTGAAATATAAGAGTGGGAATAAGAGAGGGAGGAGATGTAAAATTTGGGACATGCTCAATCGGAACGGCCCCAAATGATGGAGTTAGAATTGTGCCAGGGGTTTCCAATACAATCCCATCAAGGTGGCATGTACCAAGGCCATCTCATTAGTCCAAGTGATCAATTTCAGCTCACAATTGATCACACTGATAGGTCTAAGAGTCAAAGGGATCACACAAACAAGACTAGTGTCTGCTAATACTAACTGATAGAATGAAAAAGGGAGAGAATGATCCAACATGGGAAGCAGGATACACAGCAGACTCATAGAATGGCAGATGTCCTAAATAGCACTCTGGCCTCAGAATCAGCCCTTAAGGCATTTGGATCTGGCTGAAGAGCCCATGAGAATATTTTAGGCATGGAAAGCTAAGACACTCTGGAAAAAACAGAAGACCTAAATGAAAGATCTCTGTGAGTGAGATCCCAGTGGAAAGAACGGGGCCATCAAAGAAGGAGGTACCTTTCTCTGAAGGGAGGAGGGAACTTCCACTTTGACTATGGCCCTGTGGGAATAAGATCGAAGTCGGCGAACCCTAAAGGCTTCCATAGCCTCGGCAACTCATGACCAGAGCCTAGGGAGATTACTGACGCCATAAACAAGAGTGTCAAATTGTTAAATCAACATCAGGAGTCACTGTGTACTTATGTCTCATGAGGGATCTGTCCTTAATGTGTTATCCAATGTGAAGTGATGCTATTACTAGTACTGAAACAGTATTTTTACACTTTGTGTTTCTGAGTGGGTGCAAACTGATGAAATCCTTACATAGTATATATTGAATCGATCTTCTTTATATAAAGATAATTGCAAATGATTAAAAAATCTTGGTGTTAAATTGGAAATCGCATAGACAATTAATCATTTTTTTTAAAAAAAAATCATGTAGGATCTCTGTCCTTAATGTGCTGTACAGTGTGAATTAATACTATAACTAGTACTCCAACAGTATTATAATTTTGTGTCTCTATGCGAGGGCAAACCGTTGAAATCTTTACGTAATATGTACTAAATTGATCTTCTGTGTATAAAGAGAATTGAAAATGAATCTTGATGTGAACAGAAGGGGAGAGGGAGCGGGAAAGGGGAGGGTGGGGGGAGGAAGGGAAGTTGTGTGGGGGGGGAGCCATTGTGGTCCATGAGCTGTTCTTTGGAAATTTATATTCTTTAAATAAAAGCTTTATAAAAAAAAAAAAAATACAAGTACCCTTTAAAAGAAAAAAAAAAAAAGCAAAGTCTTTTTCTTGGGAATGTGGATTCAATGTCATGTTACAGTCACAAATATCATGTTTAACCTAGTTTCTGTAGCATTCTACTCAGAAAACACTTATGTGTACTTGTTGTGTCTCCATGTGGAACGAATTAGCGTTTGCCAACAAAAAAACAAAATGGAACATGCTCAAATTCATTCAAAACTCTAAAGTTCATAGATACTATCCAGAAAACACTAACAAACACACAGGCTGTTGAAAAGCTGATATTCATTTAGCCACACAGAAATGGATATTTCTGATTAGATCCAGACCTATCTGGACAAACTCGTGAGGAATTCGTGTGCAAAGAACACAGAAAAGGATGTTGAAACTGGTTTTGAAGAACAGCAAAGTCGTTTTCTTGGGAAAGTGGATTCAATGTCATGTTTTCAGTAGAAAATATCATGTTTAACCTAGTTTCTGTAGCATTCTACTCAGAAAACACTTATGTGTACTTGTTGTGTCTCCATGTGGAATGAATTAGCGTTTGCCAACAAAAAAACAAAATGGAACATGCTCAAATTCATTCAAAACTCTAAAGTTCATAGATACTATCCAGAAAACACTAACAAACACACAGGCTGTTGAAAAGCTGATATTCATTTAGCCACACAGAACCGGATATTTCTGGTTAGATCCAGACCTATCTGGACAAACTCGTGTGGAATTCGTGTGCAAAGGATCCAGAAAAGCACTCTCAAACTGGTTTTGGAGAAAAGCAAAGTCTTTTTCTTGGGAATGTGGATTCAATGTCATGTTTACTGTCGCAAATATCAAGTTTAACCTAGTTTCTGTAGCATTCTACTCAGAAAACACTTATGTGTACTTATTGTGTCTCCATGTGGAACTAATTAGCGTTTGCCAACAAAAAAACAAAATGGAACATGCCCAAATTCATTCAAAACTCTAAAGTTCATAGATACTATCCAGAAAACTCTAACAAACACACAGGCTGTTGAAAAGCTGATATTCATTTAGCCACACAAAACCGGATATTTCTGGTTAGATCCAGACCCATCTGGACAAACTCGTGTGGAAGTCGTGTGCAACGGACAAAGAAAATGATGAAGAAACTGGTTTTGAAGAAAAGCAAAGTCTTTTTCTTGGGAATGTGGATTCAATGTCATGTTACAGTCACAAATATCATGTTTAACCTAGTTTCTGTAGCATTCTACTCAGAAAACACTTATGTGTACTTGTTGTGTCTCCATGTGGAACGAATTAGCGTTTGCCAACAACAAAACAAATGGAACATGCTCAAATTCATTCAAAACTCTAAAGTTCATAGATACTATCCAGAAAACACTAACAAACACACAGGCTGTTTAAAAGCTGATATTCATTTAGCCACACAGAAATGGATATTTCTGGTTAGATCCAGACCTATCTGGACAAACTCATGTGGAATTCGTGTGCAAAGGACCCAGAAACGCAGTGTCAAACTGGTTTTGGAGAAAAGCAAAGTCTTTTTCTTGAGAATGTGGATTCAATGTCATGTTTACTGTCGCAAATATCATGTTTAACCTAGTTTCTGTAGCATTCTACTCAGAAAACACTTATGTGTACTTGTTGTGTCTCCATGTGGAACTAATTAGCCTTTGCCAACCAGAAAAATTTATGTAACATGCTCAAATTCATTCAAAACTCTAAAGTTCATAGATACTATCCAGAAAACACTAACAAACACACAGGCTGTTGAAAAGCTGATATTCATTTAGCCACACAGAACCGGATATTTCTGGTTAGATCCAGACCTATCTGGACAAACTCGTGTGGAATTCGTGTGCAAAGGACACAGAAAAGGATGTTGAAACTGGTTTTGAAGAACAGCAAACTCGTTTTCTTGGGCAAGTGGATTCATGTCATGTTTACAGTCGCAAATATCATTTTAACCTAGTTTCTGTAGCATTCTACTCAGAACACTTATGTGTACTTGTTGTGTCTCCGTGTGGAACTAATTAGCGTTTGCCAACAACAAAACAAAATGGAACATGCTCAAATTCATTCAAAACTCTCAAGTTCATAGATACTATCCAGAAAACACTAACAAACACACAGGCTGTTGAAAAGCTGATATTCATTTAGCCACACAGAACCGGATATTTCTGGTTAGATCCAGACCCATCTGGACAAACTCGTGTGGAATTCATGTGCAAAGGACACAGAAAAGGATGTTGAAACTGGTTTTGAAGAACAGCAAACTCGTTTTCTTGGGCAAGTGGATTCATGTCATGTTTACAGTCGCAAATATCATTTTAACCTAGTTTCTGTAGCATTCTACTCAGAACACTTATGTGTACTTGTTGTGTCTCCGTGTGGAACTAATTAGCGTTTGCCAACAACAAAACAAAATGGAACATGCTCAAATTCATTCAAAACTCTAAAGTTCATAGATACTATCTAGAAAACACTGACAGACACACAGGCTGTTGAAAAGCTGATATTCCTTTATCCACACAGAACCGGATATTTCTGGTTAGATCCAGACCTATCTGGACAAACTCATGTGGAATTCGTGGGCAAAGGACCCAGAAAAGCAGAGTCAAACTGGTTTTGGAGAAAAGCGAAGACTTTTTCTTGGGAATGTGAATTCAATGTCATGTTTACAGTCGCAAATATCATGTTTAACCGAGTTTCTGTCGCATTCTACTCAGAAAACACTTATGTGTACTTGTTGTGTCTCCATGTGGAACGAATTAGCGTTTGCCAACAAAAAAACAAAATGCAACATGCTCAAATTCATTCAAAACTCTAAAGTTCATAGATACTATCCAGAAAACACTAACAAACACACAGGCTGTTGAAAAGCTGATATTCATTTAGCCACACAGAACCGGATATTTCTGGTTAGATCCAGACCTATCTGGACAAACTGGAATTCGTATGCAAAGGACACAGAAAAGGATGTTGAAATTGGTTTTGAAGAACAGCAAAGTCGTTTTCTTGGGAAAGTGGATTCAATGTCATGTTTACAGTCGCAAATATCATGTTTAACCTAGTTTCTAGAGCATTCACTCAGAAAACACTTATGTGTACATGTTGTGTCTCTGTGTGGAACTAATTAGCGTTTGCCAACAACAAAACAAAATGGAACATGCTCAAATTCATTCAAACCTCTAAAGTTCATAGATACTATCCAGAAAACACTAACAAACACACAGGCTGTTGAAAAGCTGATATTCATTTAGCCACACAGAACCGGATATTTCTGGTTAGGTCCAGACCTATCTGGACAAACTCGTGTGGAATTCGTGTGCAAAGGATCCAGAAAAGCACTCTCAAACTGGTTTTGGAGAAAAGCAAAGTCTTTTTCTTGGGAATGTGGATTCAATGTCATGTTTACTGTCGCAAATATCATGTTTAACCTAGTTTCTGTAGCATTCTACTCAGAAAACATTATGTGTACTTGTTGTGTCTCCATGTGGAACTAATTAGCGTTTGCCAACAAAAAAACAAAATGGAACATGCTCAAATTCATTCAAAACTCTAAAGTTCATAGATACTATCCAGAAAACTCTAACAAACACACAGGCTGTTGAAAAGCTGATATTCATTTAGCCACACAGAACCGGATATTTCTGGTTAGATCCAGACCTATCTGGACAAACTCGTGTGGAATTCGTGTGCAAAGGACACAGAAAAGGATGTTGAAACTGGTTTTGAAGAAAAGCAAAGTCTTTTTCTTGGGAATGTGGATTCAATGTCATGTTACAGTCACAAATATCATGTTTAACCTAGTTTCTGTAGCATTCTACTCAGAAAACACTTATGTGTACTTGTTGTGTCTCCATGTGGAACGAATTAGCGTTTGCCAACAACAAAACAAAATGGAACATGCTCAAATTCATGCAAAACTCTAAAGTTCATAGATACTATCCAGAAAACACTAACAAACACACAGGCTGTTTAAAAGCTGATATTCATTTAGCCACACAGAAATGGATATTTCTGGTTAGATCCAGACCTATCTGGACAAACTCATGTGGAATTCGTGTGCAAAGGACCCAGAAACGCAGTGTCAAACTGGTTTTGGAGAAAAGCAAAGTCTTTTTCTTGAGAATGTGGATTCAATGTCATGTTTACTGTCGCAAATATCATGTTTAACCTAGTTTCTGTAGCATTCTACTCAGAAAACACTTATGTGTACTTATTGTGTCTCCATGTGGAACTAATTAGCGTTTGCCAACAAAAAAACAAAATGGAACATGCCCAAATTCATTCAAAACTCTAAAGTTCATAGATACTATCCAGAAAACTCTAACAAACACACAGGCTGTTGAAAAGCTGATATTCATTTAGCCACACAAAACCGGATATTTCTGGTTAGATCCAGACCCATCTGGACAAACTCGTGTGGAAGTCGTGTGCAACGGACAAAGAAAATGATGAAGAAACTGGTTTTGAAGAAAAGCAAAGTCTTTTTCTTGGGAATGTGGATTCAATGTCATGTTACAGTCACAAATATCATGTTTAACCTAGTTTCTGTAGCATTCTACTCAGAAAACACTTATGTGTACTTGTTGTGTCTCCATGTGGAACGAATTAGCGTTTGCCAACAACAAAACAAATGGAACATGCTCAAATTCATTCAAAACTCTAAAGTTCATAGATACTATCCAGAAAACACTAACAAACACACAGGCTGTTTAAAAGCTGATATTCATTTAGCCACACAGAAATGGATATTTCTGGTTAGATCCAGACCTATCTGGACAAACTCATGTGGAATTCGTGTGCAAAGGACCCAGAAACGCAGTGTCAAACTGGTTTTGGAGAAAAGCAAAGTCTTTTTCTTGAGAATGTGGATTCAATGTCATGTTTACTGTCGCAAATATCATGTTTAACCTAGTTTCTGTAGCATTCTACTCAGAAAACACTTATGTGTACTTGTTGTGTCTCCATGTGGAACTAATTAGCCTTTGCCAACCAGAAAAATTTATGTAACATGCTCAAATTCATTCAAAACTCTAAAGTTCATAGATACTATCCAGAAAACACTAACAAACACACAGGCTGTTGAAAAGCTGATATTCATTTAGCCACACAGAACCGGATATTTCTGGTTAGATCCAGACCTATCTGGACAAACTCGTGTGGAATTCGTGTGCAAAGGACACAGAAAAGGATGTTGAAACTGGTTTTGAAGAACAGCAAACTCGTTTTCTTGGGCAAGTGGATTCATGTCATGTTTACAGTCGCAAATATCATTTTAACCTAGTTTCTGTAGCATTCTACTCAGAACACTTATGTGTACTTGTTGTGTCTCCGTGTGGAACTAATTAGCGTTTGCCAACAACAAAACAAAATGGAACATGCTCAAATTCATTCAAAACTCTCAAGTTCATAGATACTATCCAGAAAACACTAACAAACACACAGGCTGTTGAAAAGCTGATATTCATTTAGCCA
The DNA here is from genome assembly GCA_949820135.1 of Sylvilagus floridanus. Taxonomy (NCBI): domain Eukaryota; kingdom Metazoa; phylum Chordata; class Mammalia; order Lagomorpha; family Leporidae; genus Sylvilagus; species Sylvilagus floridanus. Next base: position 46,146,016 of record OX463230.1, on the reverse strand, counting down.
CACAGAACCGGATATTTCTGGTTAGATCCAGACCCATCTGGACAAACTCGTGTGGAATTCATGTGCAAAGGACACAGAAAAGGATGTTGAAACTGGTTTTGAAGAACAGCAAACTCGTTTTCTTGGGCAAGTGGATTCATGTCATGTTTACAGTCGCAAATATCATTTTAACCTAGTTTCTGTAGCATTCTACTCAGAACACTTATGTGTACTTGTTGTGTCTCCGTGTGGAACTAATTAGCGTTTGCCAACAACAAAACAAAATGGAACATGCTCAAATTCATTCAAAACTCTAAAGTTCATAGATACTATCTAGAAAACACTGACAGACACACAGGCTGTTGAAAAGCTGATATTCCTTTATCCACACAGAACCGGATATTTCTGGTTAGATCCAGACCTATCTGGACAAACTCATGTGGAATTCGTGGGCAAAGGACCCAGAAAAGCAGAGTCAAACTGGTTTTGGAGAAAAGCGAAGACTTTTTCTTGGGAATGTGAATTCAATGTCATGTTTACAGTCGCAAATATCATGTTTAACCGAGTTTCTGTCGCATTCTACTCAGAAAACACTTATGTGTACTTGTTGTGTCTCCATGTGGAACGAATTAGCGTTTGCCAACAAAAAAACAAAATGCAACATGCTCAAATTCATTCAAAACTCTAAAGTTCATAGATACTATCCAGAAAACACTAACAAACACACAGGCTGTTGAAAAGCTGATATTCATTTAGCCACACAGAACCGGATATTTCTGGTTAGATCCAGACCTATCTGGACAAACTGGAATTCGTATGCAAAGGACACAGAAAAGGATGTTGAAATTGGTTTTGAAGAACAGCAAAGTCGTTTTCTTGGGAAAGTGGATTCAATGTCATGTTTACAGTCGCAAATATCATGTTTAACCTAGTTTCTAGAGCATTCACTCAGAAAACACTTATGTGTACATGTTGTGTCTCTGTGTGGAACTAATTAGCGTTTGCCAACAACAAAACAAAATGGAACATGCTCAAATTCATTCAAACCTCTAAAGTTCATAGATACTATCCAGAAAACACTAACAAACACACAGGCTGTTGAAAAGCTGATATTCATTTAGCCACACAGAACCGGATATTTCTGGTTAGGTCCAGACCTATCTGGACAAACTCGTGTGGAATTCGTGTGCAAAGGATCCAGAAAAGCACTCTCAAACTGGTTTTGGAGAAAAGCAAAGTCTTTTTCTTGGGAATGTGGATTCAATGTCATGTTTACTGTCGCAAATATCATGTTTAACCTAGTTTCTGTAGCATTCTACTCAGAAAACATTATGTGTACTTGTTGTGTCTCCATGTGGAACTAATTAGCGTTTGCCAACAAAAAAACAAAATGGAACATGCTCAAATTCATTCAAAACTCTAAAGTTCATAGATACTATCCAGAAAACTCTAACAAACACACAGGCTGTTGAAAAGCTGATATTCATTTAGCCACACAGAACCGGATATTTCTGGTTAGATCCAGACCTATCTGGACAAACTCGTGTGGAATTCGTGTGCAAAGGACACAGAAAAGGATGTTGAAACTGGTTTTGAAGAAAAGCAAAGTCTTTTTCTTGGGAATGTGGATTCAATGTCATGTTACAGTCACAAATATCATGTTTAACCTAGTTTCTGTAGCATTCTACTCAGAAAACACTTATGTGTACTTGTTGTGTCTCCATGTGGAACGAATTAGCGTTTGCCAACAACAAAACAAAATGGAACATGCTCAAATTCATGCAAAACTCTAAAGTTCATAGATACTATCCAGAAAACACTAACAAACACACAGGCTGTTTAAAAGCTGATATTCATTTAGCCACACAGAAATGGATATTTCTGGTTAGATCCAGACCTATCTGGACAAACTCATGTGGAATTCGTGTGCAAAGGACCCAGAAACGCAGTGTCAAACTGGTTTTGGAGAAAAGCAAAGTCTTTTTCTTGAGAATGTGGATTCAATGTCATGTTTACTGTCGCAAATATCATGTTTAACCTAGTTTCTGTAGCATTCTACTCAGAAAACACTTATGTGTACTTGTTGTGTCTCCATGTGGAACTAATTAGCCTTTGCCAACAAGAAAAATTTATGTAACATGCGCAAATTCATTCAAAACTCTAAAGTTCATAGATACTATCCAGAAAACTCTAACAAACACACAGGCTGTTGAAAAGCTGATATTCATTTAGCCACACAGAACCGGATATTTCTGGTTAGATCCAGACCTATCTGGACAAACTCATGTGGAATTCGTGTGCAAAGGACACAGAAAAGTGTGTTGAAACTGGTTTTGAAGAAAAGCAAAGTCTTTTTCTTGGGAATGTGGATTCAATGTCATGTTACAGTCACAAATATCATGTTCAACCTAGTTTCTGTAGCATTCTACTCAGAAAACACTTATGTGTACTTGTTGTGTCTCCATGTGGAACGAATTAGCGTTTGCCAACAACAAAACAAATGGAACATGCTCAAATTCATTCAAAACTCTAAAGTTCATAGATACTATCCAGAAAACACTAACAAACACACAGGCTGTTTAAAAGCTGATATTCATTTAGCCACACAGAAATGGATATTTCTGATTAGATCAAGACCTATCTGGACAAACTCGTGAGGAATTCGTGTGCAAAGAACACAGAAAAGGATGTTGAAACTGGTTTTGAAGAACAGCAAAGTCGTTTTCTTGGGAAAGTGGATTCAATGTCATGTTTTCAGTAGAAAATATCATGTTTAACCTAGTTTCTGTAGCATTCTACTCAGAAAACACTTATGTGTACTTGTTGTGTCTCCATGTGGAACGAATTAGCGTTTGCCAACAACAAAACAAATGGAACATGCTCAAATTCATTCAAAACTCTAAAGTTCATAGATACTATCCAGAAAACACTAACAAACACACAGGCTGTTTAAAAGCTGATATTCATTTAGCCACACAGAAATGGATATTTCTGGTTAGATCCAGACCTATCTGGACAAACTCATGTGGAATTCGTGTGCAAAGGACCCAGAAACGCAGTGTCAAACTGGTTTTGGAGAAAAGCAAAGTCTTTTTCTTGAGAATGTGGATTCAATGTCATGTTTACTGTCGCAAATATCATGTTTAACCTAGTTTCTGTAGCATTCTACTCAGAAAACACTTATGTGTACTTGTTGTGTCTCCATGTGGAACTAATTAGCCTTTGCCAACCAGAAAAATTTATGTAACATGCTCAAATTCATTCAAAACTCTAAAGTTCATAGATACTATCCAGAAAACACTAACAAACACACAGGCTGTTGAAAAGCTGATATTCATTTAGCCACACAGAACCGGATATTTCTGGTTAGATCCAGACCTATCTGGACAAACTCGTGTGGAATTCGTGTGCAAAGGACACAGAAAAGGATGTTGAAACTGGTTTTGAAGAACAGCAAACTCGTTTTCTTGGGCAAGTGGATTCATGTCATGTTTACAGTCGCAAATATCATTTTAACCTAGTTTCTGTAGCATTCTACTCAGAACACTTATGTGTACTTGTTGTGTCTCCGTGTGGAACTAATTAGCGTTTGCCAACAACAAAACAAAATGGAACATGCTCAAATTCATTCAAAACTCTCAAGTTCATAGATACTATCCAGAAAACACTAACAAACACACAGGCTGTTGAAAAGCTGATATTCATTTAGCCACACAGAACCGGATATTTCTGGTTAGATCCAGACCCATCTGGACAAACTCGTGTGGAATTCATGTGCAAAGGACACAGAAAAGGATGTTGAAACTGGTTTTGAAGAACAGCAAACTCGTTTTCTTGGGCAAGTGGATTCATGTCATGTTTACAGTCGCAAATATCATTTTAACCTAGTTTCTGTAGCATTCTACTCAGAACACTTATGTGTACTTGTTGTGTCTCCGTGTGGAACTAATTAGCATTTGCCAACAACAAAACAAAATGGAACATGCTCAAATTCATTCAAAACTCTCAAGTTCATAGATACTATCCAGAAAACACTAACAAACACACAGGCTGTTGAAAAGCTGATATTCATTTAGCCACACAGAACCGGATATTTCTGGTTAGATCCAGACCTATCTGGACAAACTCATGTGGAATTCGTGGGCAAAGGACCCAGAAAAGCAGAGTCAAACTGGTTTTGGAGAAAAGCGAAGACTTTTTCTTGGGAATGTGAATTCAATGTCATGTTTACAGTCGCAAATATCATGTTTAACCGAGTTTCTGTCGCATTCTACTCAGAAAACACTTATGTGTACTTGTTGTGTCTCCATGTGGAACTAATTAGCGTTTGCCAACAAAAAAACAAAATGCAACATGCTCAAATTCATTCAAAACTCTAAAGTTCATAGATACTATCCAGAAAACACTAACAAACACACAGGCTGTTGAAAAGCTGATATTCATTTAGCCACACAGAACCGGATATTTCTGGTTAGATCCAGACCTATCTGGACAAACTCCTGTGGAATTCGTATGCAAAGGACACAGAAAAGGATGTTGAAACTGGTTTTGAAGAACAGCAAAGTCGTTTTCTTGGGAAAGTGGATTCAATGTCATGTTTACAGTCGCAAATATCATGTTTAACCTAGTTTCTAGAGCATTCACTCAGAAAACACTTATGTGTACATGTTGTGTCTCTGTGTGGAACTAATTAGCGTTTGCCAACAACAAAACAAAATGGAACATGCTCAAATTCATTCAAACCTCTAAAGTTCATAGATACTATCCAGAAAACACTAACAAACACACAGGCTGTTGAAAAGCTGATATTCATTTAGCCACACAGAACCGGATATTTCTGGTTAGATCCAGACCTATCTGGACAAACTCGTGTGGAATTTGTGTGCAAAGGATCCAGAAAAGCACTCTCAAACTGGTTTTGGAGAAAAGCAAAGTCTTTTTCTTGGGAATGTGGATTCAATGTCATGTTTACTGTCGCAAATATCATGTTTAACCTAGTTTCTGTAGCATTCTACTCAGAAAACATTATGTGTACTTGTTGTGTCTCCATGTGGAACTAATTAGCGTTTGCCAACAAAAAAACAAAATGGAACTTGCTCAAATTCATTCAAAACTCTAAAGTTCATAGATACTATCCAGAAAACTCTAACAAACACACAGGCTGTTGAAAAGCTGATATTCATTTAGCCACACAGAAATGGATATTTCTGGTTAGATCCAGACCTATCTGGACAAACTCATGTGGAATTCGTGTGCAAAGGACCCAGAAACGCAGTGTCAAACTGGTTTTGGAGAAAAGCAAAGTCTTTTTCTTGAGAATGTGGATTCAATGTCATGTTTACTGTCGCAAATATCATGTTTAACCTAGTTTCTGTAGCATTCTACTCAGAAAACACTTATGTGTACTTGTTGTGTCTCCATGTGGAACTAATTAGCCTTTGCCAACAAGAAAAATTTATGTAACATGCGCAAATTCATTCAAAACTCGAAAGTTCATAGATACTATCCAGAAAACTCTAACAAACACACAGGCTGTTGAAAAGCTGATATTCATTTAGCCACACAGAACCGGATATTTCTGGTTAGATCCAGACCTATCTGGACAAACTCGTGTGGAATTCGTGTGCAAAGGACACAGAAAAGTGTGTTGAAACTGGTTTTGAAGAAAAGCAAAGTCTTTTTCTTGGGAATGTGGATTCAATGTCATGTTACAGTCACAAATATCATGTTCAACCTAGTTTCTGTAGCATTCTACTCAGAAAACACTTATGTGTACTTGTTGTGTCTCCATGTGGAACGAATTAGCGTTTGCCAACAACAAAACAAATGGAACATGCTCAAATTCATTCAAAACTCTAAAGTTCATAGATACTATCCAGAAAACACTAACAAACACACAGGCTGTTGAAAAGCTGATATTCATTTAGCCACACAGAAATGGATATTTCTGGTTAGATCCAGACCTATCTGGACAAACTCATGTGGAATTCGTGTGCAAAGGACCCAGAAACGCAGTGTCAAACTGGTTTTGGAGAAAAGCAAAGTCTTTTTCTTGAGAATGTGGATTCAATGTCATGTTTACTGTCGCAAATATCATGTTTAACGTAGTTTCTGTAGCATTCTACTCAGAAAACACTTATGTGTTGTTGTGTCTCCATGTGGAACTAATTAGCCTTTGCCAACCAGAAAAATTTATGTAACATGCTCAAATTCATTCAAAACTCTAAAGTTCATAGATACTATCCAGAAAACACTAACAAACACACAGGCTGTTGAAAAGCTGATATTCATTTAGCCACACAGAACCGGATATTTCTGGTTAGATCCAGACCTATCTGGACAAACTCGTGTGGAATTCATGTGCAAAGGACACAGAAAAGGATGTTGAAAATCGTTTTGAAGAACAGCAAAGTCGTTTTCTTGGGCAAGTGGATTCATGTCATGTTTACAGTCGCAAATATCATTTTTAACCTAGTTTCTGTATAATTCTACTCAGAACACTTATGTGTACTTGTTGTGTCTCCGTGTGGAACTAATTAGCGTTTGCCAACAACAAAACAAAATGGAACATGCTCAAATTCATTCAAAACTCGAAAGTTCATAGATACCATCCAGAAAACACTAAGAAACACACAGGCTGTTGAAAAGCTGATATTCATTTAGCCACACAGAACCGGATATTTCTGGTTAGATCCAGACCCATCTGGACAAACTCGTGTGGAATTCTGTGCAAAGGACCCAGAAAAGCAGGGTCAAACTGGTTTTGGAGAAAAGCAATGTCGTTTTCATGGGAATGTGAATTCAATGTCATGTTTACAGTCGCAAATATCATGTTTAACCTATTTTCTGTAGCATTCTACTCAGAAAACACTTATGTGTACTTCTTGTGTCTCCATGTGAAACTAATTAACGTTTGCCAACAACAAAACAAAATGGAACATGCTCAAATTCATTCAAAACTCGAACGTTCATAGATACTATCTAGAAAACACTGACAGACACACAGGCTGTTGAAAAGCTGATATTCCTTTATCCACACAGAACCGGATATTTCTGGTTAGATCCAGACCAATCTGACAAACTCGTGTGGAATTCGTGGGCAAAGGACCCAGAAAAGCAGAGTCAAACTGGTTTTGGAGAAAAGCGAAGACTTTTTCTTGGGAATGTGGATTCAATGTCATGTTTACAGTCGCAAATATCATGTTTAACCTAGTTTCTGTCGCATTCTACTCAGAAAACACTTATGTGTACTTGTTGTGTCTCCGTGTGGAACTAATTAGCATTTGCCAACAACAAAACAAAATGGAACATGCTCAAATTCATTCAAAACTCTAAAGTTCATAGATACTATCTAGAAAACACTGACAGACACACAGGCTGTTGAAAAGCTGATATTCCTTTATCCACACAGAACCGGATATTTCTGGTTAGATCCAGACCTATCTGGACAAACTCATGTGGAATTCGTGGGCAAAGGACCCAGAAAAGCAGAGTCAAACTGGTTTTGGAGAAAAGCGAAGACTTTTTCTTGGGAATGTGAATTCAATGTCATGTTTACAGTCGCAAATATCATGTTTAACCGAGTTTCTGTCGCATTCTACTCAGAAAACACTTATGTGTACTTGTTGTGTCTCCATGTGGAACTAATTAGCGTTTGCCAACAAAAAAACAAAATGCAACATGCTCAAATTCATTCAAAACTCTAAAGTTCATAGATACTATCCAGAAAACACTAACAAACACACAGGCTGTTGAAAAGCTGATATTCATTTAGCCACACAGAACCGGATATTTCTGGTTAGATCCAGACCTATCTGGACAAACTCCTGTGGAATTCGTATGCAAAGGACACAGAAAAGGATGTTGAAACTGGTTTTGAAGAACAGCAAAGTCGTTTTCTTGGGAAAGTGGATTCAATGTCATGTTTACAGTCGCAAATATCATGTTTAACCTAGTTTCTAGAGCATTCACTCAGAAAACACTTATGTGTACATGTTGTGTCTCTGTGTGGAACTAATTAGCGTTTGCCAACAACAAAACAAAATGGAACATGCTCAAATTCATTCAAACCTCTAAAGTTCATAGATACTATCCAGAAAACACTAACAAACACACAGGCTGTTGAAAAGCTGATATTCATTTAGCCACACAGAACCGGATATTTCTGGTTAGATCCAGACCTATCTGGACAAACTCGTGTGGAATTCGTGTGCAAAGGATCCAGAAAAGCACTCTCAAACTGGTTTTGGAGAAAAGCAAAGTCTTTTTCTTGGGAATGTGGATTCAATGTCATGTTTACTGTCGCAAATATCATGTTTAACCTAGTTTCTGTAGCATTCTACTCAGAAAACATTATGTGTACTTGTTGTGTCTCCATGTGGAACTAATTAGCGTTTGCCAACAAAAAAACAAAATGGAACATGCTCAAATTCATTCAAAACTCTAAAGTTCATAGATACTATCCAGAAAACTCTAACAAACACACAGGCTGTTGAAAAGCTGATATTCATTTAGCCACACAGAACCGGATATTTCTGGTTAGATCCAGACCTATCTGGACAAACTCATGTGGAATTCGTGTGCAAAGGACAGAGAAAAGCATGTTGAAACTGGTTTTGAAGAAAAGCAAAGTCTTTTTCTTGGGAATGTGGATTCAATGTCATGTTACAGTCACAAATATCATGTTTAACCTAGTTTCTGTAGCATTCTACTCAGAAAACACTTATGTGTACTTGTTGTGTCTCCATGTGGAACGAATTAGCGTTTGCCAACAACAAAACAAAATGGAACATGCTCAAATTCATGCAAAACTCTAAAGTTCATAGATACTATCCAGAAAACACTAACAAACACACAGGCTGTTTAAAAGCTGATATTCATTTAGCCACACAGAAATGGATATTTCTGGTTAGATCCAGACCTATCTGGACAAACTCATGTGGAATTCGTGTGCAAAGGACCCAGAAACGCAGTGTCAAACTGGTTTTGGAGAAAAGCAAAGTCTTTTTCTTGAGAATGTGGATTCAATGTCATGTTTACTGTCGCAAATATCATGTTTAACCTAGTTTCTGTAGCATTCTACTCAGAAAACACTTATGTGTACTTGTTGTGTCTCCATGTGGAACTAATTAGCCTTTGCCAACAAGAAAAATTTATGTAACATGCGCAAATTCATTCAAAACTCTAAAGTTCATAGATACTATCCAGAAAACTCTAACAAACACACAGGCTGTTGAAAAGCTGATATTCATTTAGCCACACAGAACCGGATATTTCTGGTTAGATCCAGACCTATCTGGACAAACTCGTGTGGAATTCGTGTGCAAAGGACACAGAAAAGTGTGTTGAAACTGGTTTTGAAGAAAAGCAAAGTCTTTTTCTTGGGAATGTGGATTCAATGTCATGTTACAGTCACAAATATCATGTTCAACCTAGTTTCTGTAGCATTCTACTCAGAAAACACTTATGTGTACTTGTTGTGTCTCCATGTGGAACGAATTAGCGTTTGCCAACAACAAAACAAATGGAACATGCTCAAATTCATTCAAAACTCTAAAGTTCATAGATACTATCCAGAAAACACTAACAAACACACAGGCTGTTGAAAAGCTGATATTCATTTAGCCACACAGAAATGGATATTTCTGGTTAGATCCAGACCTATCTGGACAAACTCATGTGGAATTCGTGTGCAAAGGACCCAGAAACGCAGTGTCAAACTGGTTTTGGAGAAAAGCAAAGTCTTTTTCTTGAGAATGTGGATTCAATGTCATGTTTACTGTCGCAAATATCATGTTTAACGTAGTTTCTGTAGCATTCTACTCAGAAAACACTTATGTGTACTTGTTGTGTCTCCATGTGGAACTAATTAGCCGTTGCCAACCAGAAAAATTTATGTAACATGCTCAAATTCATTCAAAACTCTAAAGTTCATAGATACTATCCAGAAAACACTAACAAACACACAGGCTGTTGAAAAGCTGATATTCATTTAGCCACACAGAACCGGATATTTCTGGTTAGATCCAGACCTATCTGGACAAACTCGTGTGGAATTCATGTGCAAAGGACACAGAAAAGGATGTTGAAAATCGTTTTAAAGAACAGCAAAGTCGTTTTCTTGGGCAAGTGGATTCATGTCATGTTTACAGTCGCAAATATCATTTTTAACCTAGTTTCTGTATAATTCTACTCAGAACACTTATGTGTACTTGTTGTGTCTCCGTGTGGAACTAATTAGCGTTTGCCAACAACAAAACAAAATGGAACATGCTCAAATTCATTCAAAACTCGAAAGTTCATAGATACCATCCAGAAAACACTAACAAACACACAGGCTGTTGAAAAGCTGATATTCATTTAGCCACACAGAACCGGATATTTCTGGTTAGATCCAGACCCATCTGGACAAACTCGTGTGGAATTCTGTGCAAAGGACCCAGAAAAGCAGAGTCAAACTGGTTTTGGAGAAAAGCAATGTAGTTTTCATGGGAATGTGAATTCAATGTCATGTTTACAGTCGCAAATATCATGTTTAACCTATTTTCTGTAGCATTCTACTCAGAAAACACTTATGTGTACTTCTTGTGTCTCCATGTGAAACTAATTAACGTTTGCCAACAACAAAACAAAATGGAACATGCTCAAATTCATTCAAAACTCGAACGTTCATAGATACTATCTAGAAAACACTGACAGACACACAGGCTGTTGAAAAGCTGATATTCCTTTATCCACACAGAACCGGATATTTCTGGTTAGATGCAGACCAATCTGACAAACTCGTGTGGAATTCGTGGGCAAAGGACCCAGAAAAGCAGAGTCAAACTGGTTTTGGAGAAAAGCGAAGACTTTTTCTTGGGAATGTGGATTCAATGTCATGTTTACAGTCGCAAATATCATGTTTAACCTAGTTTCTGTCGCATTCTACTCAGAAAACACTTATGTGTACTTGTTGTGTCTCCATGTGGAACTAATTAGCGTTTGCCAACAAAAAAACAAAATGGAACATGCTCAAATTCATTCAAAACTCTAAAGTTCATAGATACTATCCAGAAAACTCTAACAAACACACAGGCTGTTGAAAAGCTGATATTCATTTAGCCACACAAAACCGGATATTTCTGGTTAGATCCAGACCTATCTGGACAAACTCGTGTGGAATTCGTGTGCAAAGGACACAGAAAAGGGTGTTGAAACTGGTTTTGAAGAAAAGGAAAGTCTTTTTCTTGGGAATGTGGATTCAATGTCATGTTACAGTCACAAATATCATGTTTAACGTAGTTTCTGTAGCATTCTACTCAGAAAACACTTATGTGTACTTGTTGTGTCTCCATGTGGAACTAATTAGCCTTTGCCAACAAGAAAAATTTATGTAACATGCTCAAATTCATTCAAAACTCGAAAGTTCATAGATACTATCCAGAAAACACTAACAAACACACAGGCTGTTGAAAAGCTGATATTCATTTAGCCACACAGAACCGGATATTTCTGGTTAGATCCAGACCTATCTGGACAAACTCGTGTGGAATTCGTGTGCAAAGGATCCAGAAAAGCACTCTCAAACTGGTTTTGGAGAAAAGCAAAGTCTTTTTCTTGGGAATGTGGATTCAATGTCATGTTAACTGTCGCAAATATCAAGTTTAACCTAGTTTCTGTAGCATTCTACTCAGAAAACACTTATGTGTACTTATTGTGTCTCCATGTGGAACTAATTAGCGTTTGCCAACAAAAAAACAAAATGGAACATGCCCAAATTCATTCAAAACTCTAAAGTTCATAGATACTATCCAGAAAACTCTAACAAACACACAGGCTGTTGAAAAGCTGATATTCATTTAGCCACACAAAACCGGATATTTCTGGTTAGATCCAGACCCATCTGGACAAACTCGTGTGGAAGTCGTGTGCAAAGGACACAGAAAAGGGTGTTGAAACTGGTTTTGAAGAAAAGCAAAGTCTTTTTCTTGGGAATGTGGATTCAATGTCATGTTACAGTCACAAATATCATGTTTAACCTAGTTTCTGTAGCATTCTACTCAGAAAACACTTATGTGTACTTGTTGTGTCTCCATGTGGAACGAATTAGCGTTTGCCAACAACAAAACAAATGGAACATGCTCAAATTCATTCAAAACTCTAAAGTTCATAGATACTATCCAGAAAACACTAACAAACACACAGGCTGTTTAAAAGCTGATATTCATTTAGCCACACAGAAATGGATATTTCTGGTTAGATCCAGACCTATCTGGACAAACTCATGTGGAATTCGTGTGCAAAGGACCCAGAAACGCAGTGTCAAACTGGTTTTGGAGAAAAGCAAAGTCTTTTTCTTGAGAATGTGGATTCAATGTCATGTTTACTGTCGCAAATATCATGTTTAACCTAGTTTCTGTAGCATTCTACTCAGAAAACACTTATGTGTACTTGTTGTGTCTCCATGTGGAACTAATTAGCCTTTGCCAACCAGAAAAATTTATGTAACATGCTCAAATTCATTCAAAACTCTAAAGTTCATAGATACTATCCAGAAAACACTAACAAACACACAGGCTGTTGAAAAGCTGATATTCATTTAGCCACACAGAACCGGATATTTCTGGTTAGATCCAGACCTATCTGGACAAACTCGTGTGGAATTCGTGTGCAAAGGACACAGAAAAGGATGTTGAAACTGGTTTTGAAGAACAGCAAACTCGTTTTCTTGGGCAAGTGGATTCATGTCATGTTTACAGTCGCAAATATCATTTTAACCTAGTTTCTGTAGCATTCTACTCAGAACACTTATGTGTACTTGTTGTGTCTCCGTGTGGAACTAATTAGCGTTTGCCAACAACAAAACAAAATGGAACATGCTCAAATTCATTCAAAACTCTAAAGTTCATAGATACTATCCAGAAAACACTAACAAACACACAGGCTGTTGAAAAGCTGATATTCATTTAGCCACACAGAACCGGATATTTCTGGTTAGATCCAGACCCATCTGGACAAACTCGTGTGGAATTCATGTGCAAAGGACACAGAAAAGGATGTTGAAACTGGTTTTGAAGAACAGCAAACTCGTTTTCTTGGGCAAGTGGATTCATGTCATGTTTACAGTCGCAAATATCATTTTAACCTAGTTTCTGTAGCATTCTATTCAGAAAACACTTATGTGTACTTGTTGTGTCTCCGTGTGGAACTAATTAGCGTTTGCCAACAACAAAACAAAATGGAACATGCTCAAATTCATTCAAAACTCTAAAGTTCATAGATACTATCTAGAAAACACTGACAGACACACAGGCTGTTGAAAAGCTGATATTCCTTTATCCACACAGAACCGGATATTTCTGGTTAGATCCAGACCTATCTGGACAAACTCATGTGGAATTCGTGGGCAAAGGACCCAGAAAAGCAGAGTCAAACTGGTTTTGGAGAAAAGCGAAGACTTTTTCTTGGGAATGTGGATTCAATCATGTTTACAGTCGCAAATATCATGTTTAACCGAGTTTCTGTCGCATTCTACTCAGAAAACACTTATGTGTACTTGTTGTGTCTCCATGTGGAACTAATTAGCGTTTGCCAACAAAAAAACAAAATGCAACATGCTCAAATTCATTCAAAACTCTAAAGTTCATAGATACTATCCAGAAAACACTAACAAACACACAGGCTGTTGAAAAGCTGATATTCATTTAGCCACACAGAACCGGATATTTCTGGTTAGATCCAGACCTATCTGGACAAACTCCTGTGGAATTCGTATGCAAAGGACACAGAAAAGGATGTTGAAACTGGTTTTGAAGAACAGCAAAGTCGTTTTCTTGGGAAAGTGGATTCAATGTCATGTTTACAGTCGCAAATATCATGTTTAACCTAGTTTCTAGAGCATTCACTCAGAAAACACTTATGTGTACATGTTGTGTCTCCGTGTGGAACTAATTAGCGTTTGCCAACAACAAAACAAAATGGAACATGCTCAAATTCATTCAAAACTCTAAAGTTCATAGATACTATCCAGAAAACACTAACAAACACACAGGCTGTTGAAAAGCTGATATTCATTTAGCCACACAGAACCGGATATTTCTGGAAAGATCCAGACCTATCTGGACAAACTCGTGTGGAATTCGTGTGCAAAGGATCCAGAAAAGCACTCTCAAACTGGTTTTGGAGAAAAGCAAAGTCTTTTTCTTGGGAATGTGGATTCAATGTCATGTTTACTGTCGCAAATATCATGTTTAACCTAGTTTCTGTAGCATTCTACTCAGAAAACATTATGTGTACTTGTTGTGTCTCCATGTGGAACTAATTAGCGTTTGCCAACAAAAAAACAAAATGGAACATGCTCAAATTCATTCAAAACTCTAAAGTTCATAGATACTATCCAGAAAACTCTAACAAACACACAGGCTGTTGAAAAGCTGATATTCATTTAGCCACACAGAACCGGATATTTCTGGTTAGATCCAGACCTATCTGGACAAACTCGTGTGGAATTCGTGTGCAAAGGACACAGAAAAGGATGTTGAAACTGGTTTTGAAGAAAAGCAAAGTCTTTTTCTTGGGAATGTGGATTCAATGTCATGTTACAGTCACAAATATCATGTTTAACCTAGTTTCTGTAGCATTCTACTCAGAAAACACTTATGTGTACTTGTTGTGTCTCCATGTGGAACGAATTAGCGTTTGCCAACAACAAAACAAAATGGAACATGCTCAAATTCATGCAAAACTCTAAAGTTCATAGATACTATCCAGAAAACACTAACAAACACACAGGCTGTTTAAAAGCTGATATTCATTTAGCCACACAGAAATGGATATTTCTGGTTAGATCCAGACCTATCTGGACAAACTCATGTGGAATTCGTGTGCAAAGGACCCAGAAACGCAGTGTCAAACTGGTTTTGGAGAAAAGCAAAGTCTTTTTCTTGAGAATGTGGATTCAATGTCATGTTTACTGTCGCAAATATCATGTTTAACCTAGTTTCTGTAGCATTCTACTCAGAAAACACTTATGTGTACTTGTTGTGTCTCCATGTGGAACTAATTAGCCTTTGCCAACAAGAAAAATTTATGTAACATGCTCAAATTCATCCAAAACTCGAAAGTTCATAGATACTATCCAGAAAACACTAACAAACACACAGGCTGTTGAAAAGCTGATATTCATTTAGCCACACAGAAATGGATATTTCTGGTTAGATCTAGACCTATCTGGACAAACTCATGTAGAATTCGTGTGCAAAGGACCCAGAAAAGCAGAGTCAAACTGGTTTTGGAGAAAAGCAAAGACTTTTTCTTGGGAATGTGTATTCAATGTCATGTTTACAGTCACAATTATCATGTTTAACCTAGTTTCTGTTGCATTCTACTCAGAAAACACTTATGTGTACTTGTTGTGTCTCCATGTGGAACTAAATAGCGTTTGCCAACAAAAAAACAAAATGGAACATGCTCAAATTCATTCAAAACTCGAACGTTCATACATACTATCCAGAAAACACTGACAAACACACAGGCTGTTGAAAAGCTGATATTCATTTAGCCACACAGAACCGGATATTTCTGGTTAGATCCAGACCCATCTGGACAAACTCATGTGGAATTCGTGTGCAAAGGACCCAGAAAAGCAGAGTCAAACTGGTTTTGAAGAAAAGCAATGTCGTTTTCCTGGGAATGTGAATTCAATGTCATGTTTACAGTCGCAAATATCATTTTTAACCTAGTTTCTGTAGCATTCTATTCAGAAAACACTTATGTGTACTTGTTGTGTTTCCATGTGGAACTAATTAGCCTTTGCCAACAAGAAAATTTTATGTAACATGCTCAAGTTCATTCAAAACTCTAAAGTTCATAGATACTATCAAGAAAACTCTAACAAACACACAGGCTGTTGAAAAGCTGATATTCATTTAGCCACACAGAACCGGATATTTCCGGTTCGATCCAGACCTATCTGGACAAACTCGTGTGGAATTCGTGTGCAAAGGACACAGAAAAGGATGTTGAAACTGGTTTTGAAGAAAAGCAAAGTCTTTTTCTTGGGAATGTGGATTCAATGTCATGTTTACAGTCACAAATATCATGTTTAACCTAGTTTCTGTAGCATTCTACTCAGAAAACACTTACGTGTACTTGTTGTGTCTCCATGTGGAACTAATTAGCCTTTGCCAACAAGAAAAATTTATGTAACATGCTCAAATTCATTCAAAACTCGAAAGTTCATAGATACTATCCAGAAAACACTAACAAACACACAGGCTGTTGAAAAGCTGATATTCATTTAACCACACAGAACCGGATATTTCTGGTTAGATCTAGACCTATCTGGACAAACTCATGTGGAATTCGTGTGCAAAGGACCCAGAAAAGCAGAGTCAAACTGGTTTTGGAGAAAAGCAAAGACTTTTTCTTGGGAATGTGGATTCAATGTCATGTTTACAGTCGCAAATATCATGTTTAACCTAGTTTCTGTAGCATTCTACTCAGAAAACACTTATGTGTACTTGTTGTGTCTCCATGTGGAACTAATTAGCGTTTGCCAACAAAAAAACAAAATGGAACATGCTCAAATTCATTCAAAACTCGAACGTTCATAGATACTATCCAGAAAACACTAACAAACACACAGGCTGTTGAAAAGCTGATATTCATTTAGCCACACAGAACCGGATATTTCTGGTTAGATCCAGACCCATGTGGACAAACTCATGTGGAATTCGTGTGCAAAGGACCCAGAAAAGCAGAGTCAAACTGGTTTTGAAGAAAAGCAATGTCGTTTTCCTGGGAATGTGAATTCAATGTCATGTTTACAGTCGCAAATATCATTTTTAACCTAGTTTCTGTAGCATTCTACTCAGAAAACTCTTATGTGTACTTGTTGTGTCTCCATGTGGAATGAATTAGCGTTTGCCAACAAAAAAACTAAATGGAACCTGCTAAAATTCATTCAAAACTCGAACGTTCATACATACTATCCAGAAAAAACTGACAAACACACAGGCTGTTTAAAAGCTGATATTCATATAGCCACACAGAACCGGATATTTCTGTTTTGATCCACACATATCTGGACAAACTCGTTCGGAATTCGTGTGCAAAGGATCCAGAAAAGCACTCTCAAACTGGTTTTGGAGAAAAGCAAAGTCTTTTTCTTGGGAATGTGGATTCAATGTCATGTTTACTGTCGCAAATATCATGTTTAACCTAGTTTCTGTAGCATTCTACTCAGAAAAAACTTATGTGTACTTGTTGTGTCTCCATATGGAACGAATTAGCGTTTGCCAACAACAAAACAAAATGGAACATGCTCAAATTCATTCAAAACTCTAACGTTCATAGATACTATCCAGAAAACTCTAACAACCACACAGGCTGTTGAAAAGCTGATATTCATTTAGCCACACAGAACCGGATATTTCTGGTTAGATCCAGACCTATCTGGACAAACTCATGTGGAATTCGTGTGCAAAGGATCCAGAAAAGCAGTGTCAAACTGGTTTTGGAGAAAAGCAAAGTCTTTTTCTTGGGAATGTGGATTCAATGTCATGTTTACTGTCGCAAATATCATTTTTAACCTAGTTTCTGTAGCATTCTACTCAGAAAACACTTATGTGTACTTGTTGTGTCTCCATGTGGAACTAATTAGCCTTTGCCAACAAGAAATATTTATGGAACCTGCTCAAATCATTCAAAACTCGAACGTTCATAGATGCTATCTAGAAAACACTGACAGACACACAGGCTGTTGAAAAGCTGATATTCATTTAGCCACACAGAACCGGATATTTCTGGTTAGATCCAGACCTATCTGGACAAACTCGTGTGGAATTCGTGGGCAAAGGACCCAGAAAAGCAGAGTCAAACTGGTTTTGGAGAAAAGCGAAGACTTTTTCTTGGGAATGTGGATTCAATGTCATGTTTACAGTCGCAAATATCATGTTTAACCTAGTTTCTGTCGCATTCTACTCAGAAAACACTTATGTGTACTTGTTGTGTCTCCATGTGGAACGAATTAGCGTTTGCCAACAAAAAAACAAAATGGAACATGCTCAAATTCATTCAAAACTCTAAAGTTCATAGATACTATCCAGAAAACACTAACAAACACACAGGCTGTTGAAAAGCTGATATTCATTTAGCCACACAGAACCGGATATTTCTGATTAGATCCAGACCTATCTGGACAAACTCGTGTGGAATTCGTGTGCAAAGGACACAGAAAAGGATGTTGAAACTGGTTTTGAAGAACAGTAAAGTCGTTTTCTTGGGAAAGTGGATTCAATGTCATGTTTACAGTCGCAAATATCATGTTTAACCTAGTTTCTGTAGCATTCACTCAGAAAACACTTACGTGTACATGTTGTGTCTCCGTGTGTAACTAATTAGCGTTTGCCAACAACAAAACAAAATGGAACATGCTCAAATTCATTCAAAACTCGAAAGTTCATAGATACTATCCAGAAAACACTAACAAACACACAGGCTGTTGAAAAGCTGATATTCATTTAGCCACACAGAACCGGATATTTCTGGTTAGATCCAGACCTATCTGGACAAACTCGTGTGGAATTCGTGTGCAAAGGATCCAGAAAAGCACTCTCAAACTGGTTTTGGAGAAAAGCAAAGTCTTTTTCTTGGGAATGTGGATTCAATGTCATGTTTACTGTCGCAAATATCATGTTTAACCTAGTTTCTGTCGCATTCTATTCAGAAAACACTTATGTGTACTTGTTGTGTCTCCATGTGGAACTAATTAGCGTTTGCCAACAAAAAAACAAAATGGAACATGCTCAAATTCATTCAAAACTCGAACGTTCATAGATACTATCCAGAAAACACTAACAAACACACAGGCTGTTGAAAAGCTGATATTCATTTAGCCACACAAAACCGGATATTTCTGGTTAGATCCAGACCTATCTGGACAAACTCGTGTGGAATTCGTGGGCAAAGGACCCAGAAAAGCAGAGTCAAACTGGTTTTGGAGAAAAGCAAAGTCTTTTTCTTGGGAATGTGTATTCAATGTCATGTTTACAGTCACAATTATCATGTTTAACCTAGTTTCTGTAGCATTCTACTCAGAAAACACTTATGTGTACTTGTTGTGTCTCCATGTGGAACTAAATAGCCTTTGCCAACAAAAAAACAAAATGGAACATGCTCAAATTCATTCAAAACTCGAACGTTCATACATACTATCCAGAAAACACTGACAAACACACAGGCTGTTGAAAAGCTGATATTCATTTAGCCACACAGAACCGGATATTTCTGGTTAGATCCAGACCCATCTGGACAAACTCATGTGGAATTCGTGTGCAAAGGACCCAGAAAAGCAGAGTCAAACTGGTTTTGAAGAAAAGCAATGTCGTTTTCCTGGGAATGTGAATTCAATGTCATGTTTACAGTCGCAAATATCATTTTTAACCTAGTTTCTGTAGCATTCTACTCAGAAAACACTTATGTGTACTTGTTGTGTTTCCATGTGGAACTAATTAGCCTTTGCCAACAAGAAAAATTTAAGTAACATGCTCAAATTCATTCAAAACTCTAAAGTTCATAGATACAATCCAGAAACCACTAACAAACACACAGGCTGTTGAAAAGCTGATATTCATTTAGCCACACAGAACCGGATATTTCTGGTTAGATCCAGACCTTTCTGGACAAACTCGTGTGGAATATGTGTGCAAAGGACACAGAAAAGGATGTTGAAACTCGTTTTGAAGAACAGCAAAGTCGTTTTCTTGGGCAAGTGGATTCAGGTCATGTTTACAGTCGCAAATATCATTTTTAACCTAGTTTCTGTATAATTCTACTCAGAACACTTATGTGTACTTGTTGTGTCTCCGTGTGGAACTAATTAGCGTTTGCCAACAACAAAACAAAATGGAACATGCTCAAATTCATTCAAAACTCTAAAGTTCATAGATACTATCCAGAAAACACTAACAAACACACAGGCTGTTGAAAAGCTGATATTCATTTAGCCACACAGAACCGGATATTTCTGGTTAGATCCAGACCCATCTGGACAAACTCATGTGGAATTGGTGTGCAAAGGAACCAGAAAAGCAGAGTCAAACTGGTTTTGGAGAAAAGCGAAGATTTTTCTTGGGAATGTGGATTCAATGTCATGTTTACAGTCGCAAATATCATGTTTATCCTAGTTTCTGTCGCATTCTACTCAGAAAACTCTTATGTGTACTTGTTGTGTCTCCATGTGGAACTAATTAGCGTTTGCCAACAAAAAAACAAAATGGAACATGCTCAAATTCATTCAAAACTCGAAAGTTCATAGATACTATCCAGAAAACACTGACAAACACACAGGCTGTTGAAAAGCTGATATTCATTTAGCCACACAGAACCGGATATTTCTGGTTAGATCCAGACCTATCTGGACAAACTCGTGTGGAATTCGTGTGCAAAGGACACAGAAAAGGATGTTGAAACTGGTTTTGAAGAACAGCAAAGTCGTTTTCTTGGGAAAGTGGATTCAATGTCATGTTTACAGTCGCAAATATCATGTTTAACCTAGTTTCTGTTGCATTCACTCAGAAAACACTTATGTGTACTTGTTGTGTCTCCGTGTGGAACTAATTAGCGTTTGCCAACAAAAAAACAAAAAGGAACATGCTCAAATTCAGTCAAAACTCGAAAGTTCATAGATACTATCCAGAAAACACTGACAAACACACAGGCTGTTTAAAAGCTGATATTCTTTTAGCCACACAGAACCGGATATTTCTGTTTTGATCCAGAGCTATCTGGA
This sequence comes from Sylvilagus floridanus, assembly GCA_949820135.1. Taxonomy (NCBI): domain Eukaryota; kingdom Metazoa; phylum Chordata; class Mammalia; order Lagomorpha; family Leporidae; genus Sylvilagus; species Sylvilagus floridanus. Next base: position 46,125,264 of record OX463230.1, on the reverse strand, counting down.
CAAATTCGTGTGGAATTCGTGTGCAAAGGACACAGAAAAGCAGAGTCAAACTGGTTGTGGAGAAAAGAAAAGTCTTTTTCTTGGCATTGTGAATTCAATGTCATGTTTACTGTCGCAAATATCACGTTTAACCTAGTTTCTGTAGCATTCTACTCAGAAAACACTTATGTGTACTTGTTGTGTCTCCATGTGGAACTAATTAGCGTTTGCCAACAAAAAAACAAAATGGAACATGCTCAAATTCATTCAAAACTCTAACGTTCATAGATACTATCCAGAAAACACTAACAAACACACAGGCTGTTGAAAAGCTGATATGCATTTAGCCACACAGAAATGGATATTTCCGGATAGATCCAGACCTATCTGGACAAACTCATGTGGAATTCGTGTGCAAAGGACACAGAAAAGGATGTTGAAACTGGTTTTGAAGAACAGCAAAGTCTTTTTCTTGGGAATGTGAATTCAAAGTCATGTTTACAGTCGCAAAGATCATATTTAACATAGTTTCTGTGGCATTCTACTCAGAAAACATTTATGTGTACTTCTTGTGTCTCCATGTGGAACGAATTAGCGTTTGCCAAGAAAAACACAAAATGGAACATGCTCAAATTCATTCAAACTCGAACGTTCATAGACACTCTCCAGAAAACACTGACAAACACACAGGCTGTTGAAAAGCTGATATTCATTTAGCCACACAGAACCGGATATTTCTGGTTAGATCCAGACCTATCTGGACAAACTCGTGTGGAATTCGTGTGCAAAGGACACAGAAAAGGATGTTGAAACTGGTTTTGAAGAACAGCAAAGTCGTTTTCTTGGGAAAGTGGATTCAATGTCATGTTTACAGTCGCAAATATCATGTTTAACCTAGTTTCTGTAGCATTCTACTCAGAAAACACTTATGTGTACATGTTGTGTCTCCGTGTGGAACTAATTAGCGTTTGCCAACAACTAAACAAAATGGAACATGCTCAAATTCATTCAAAACTCGAAAGTTCATAGATACTATCGAGAAAACACTAACAATCACACAGGCTGTTGAAAAGCTGATATTCATTTAGCCACACAGAACCGGATATTTCTGGTTAGATCCAGACCTATCTGGACAAACTCGTGTGGAATTCGTGTGCAAAGGATCCAGAAAAGCACTCTCAAACTGGTTTTGGAGAAAAGCAAAGACTTTTTCTTGGGAATGTGGATTCAATGTCATGTTTACTGTCGCAAATACCATGTTTAACCTAGTTTCTGTAGCATTCTACTCAGAAAACACTTATGTGTACTTGTTGTGTCTCCATGTGGAACGAATTAGCGTTTTTTCCAACCACAAAAAAAAATGGAACATGCTCAAATTCATTCAAAACTCTAAAGTTCATAGATACTATCCAGAAAACTCTAACAAACACACAGGCTGTCGAAAAGCTGATATTCATTTAGCCACACAGAACCAGATATTTCTGGTTAGATCCAGACCTATCTGGACAAACTCATGTGGAATTCGTGTGCAAAGGACACAGAAAAGGATGTTGAAACTGGTTTTGAAGAAAAGCAAAGTCTTTTTCTTGGGAATGTGGATTCAATGTCATGTTTACAGTCACAAATATCATGTTTAACCTAGTTTCTGTAGCATTCTACTCAGAAAACACTTATGTGTACTTGTTGTGTCTCCATGTGGAACTAATTAGCCTTAGCCAACAAGAAAAATTTATGTAACATGCTCAAATTCATTCAAAACTCTAAAGTTCATAGATACTATCCAGAAAACACTAACAAACACACAGGCTGTTGAAAAGCTGATATTCATTTAGCCACACAGAACCGGATATTTCTGGTTAGATCCAGACCCATCTGGAAAAACTCGTGTGGAATTCGTGTGCAAAGGACCCAGAAAAGCAGATTCAAACTGGTTTTGGAGAAAAGCAAAGACTTTTTCTTGGGAGTGTGTACTCAATCATGTTTACAGTCGCCAATATCATGTTTAACCTACTTTCTGTAGCATTCTACTCAGAAAACACTTATGTGTACTTGTTGTGTCTCCATGTGGAACGAATTAGCGTTTGCCAACAAAAAAACAAAATGGAACATGCTCAAATTCATTCAAAACTCTAAAGTTCATAGATACTATCCAGAAAACACTAAAAAACACACAGGCTGTTGAAAAGCTGATATTCATTTAGCCACACAGAACCGGATATTTCTGGTTAGATCCAGACCTATCTGGACAAACTCATGTGGAATTCGTGTGCAAAGTACCCAGAAACGCAATGTCAAACTGGTTTTGGAGAAGAGCAAAGTCTTTTTCTTGGGAATCTGGATTCAAAGTCATGTTTACAGTCGCAAAGATCATTTTTAACATAGTTTCTGTGGCATTCTACTCAGAAAACATTTATGTGTACTTGTTGTGTCTCCATCTGGAACGAATTAGCGTTTGCCAACAAAAACACAAAAAGGAACATGCTCAAATTCATTCAAAACTCTAAAGTTCATAGACACTCTCCAGAAAACACTGACTAACACACAGGCTGTTGAAAAGCTGATATTCATTTAGCCACACAGAACCGGATATTTCTGGTTAGATCCAGACCTATCTGGACAAACTCGTGAGGAATTTGTGTGCAAAGGACACAGAAAAGGATGTTGAAACTGGTTTTGAAGAACAGCAAAGTCTTTTTCTTGGGAATGTGAATTCAATGTCATGTTTTCAGTAGCAAATATCATGTTTAACCTAGTTTCTGTAGCATTCTACTCAGAAAACACTTATGTGTACTTGTTGTGTCTCCATGTGGAATGAATTAGCGTTTGCCAACAACAAAACAAAATGGAACATGCTCAAATTCATTCAAAACTCGAAAGTTCATAGATACAATCCAGAAAACACTAACAAACACACAGGTTGTTTAAAAGCTGATATTCATTTAGCCACACAGAAATGGATATTTCTGGTTAGATCTAGACCTAAATGGACAAACTCATGTAGAATTCGTGTGCAAAGTACCCAGAAACGCAGTGTCAAACTGGTTTTGGAGAAAAGCAAAGACTTTTTCTTGCGAATGTGGATTCAATGTCATGTTTACTGTCGCAAATGTCATGTTTAACCTAGTTTCTGTAGCATTCTACTAAGAAAACACTTATGTGTACTTGTTGTGTCTCCATGTGGAACTAATTATCATTTGCCAACAACAAAACAAAATGGAACATGCTCAAATTCATTCAAAACTCTAAAGTTCATAGATACTATCCAGAAAACACTAACAATCACACAGGCTGTTGAAAAGCTGATATTCATTTAGCCACACAGAACCGGATATTTCTGGTTAGATCCAGACCTATCTGGACAAACTCGTGTGGAATTCGTGTGCAAAGGATCCAGAAAAGCACTCTCAAACTGGTTTTGGAGAAGAGCAAAGTCTTTTTCTTGGGAATGTGGATTCAATATCATGTTACAGTCGCAAATATCATGTTTAACCTAGTTTCTGTAGCATTCTACTCAGAAAACACTTATGTGTACTTGTTGTGTCTCCATGTGGAACGCATTAGCGTTTGCCAACAAAAAAACAAAATGGAACATGCTCAAATTCATTCAAAACTCGAAAGTTCATAGATACTATCCAGAAAACACTAACAAACACACAGGCTGTTGAAAAGCTGATATTCATTTAGCCACACAAAACCGGATATTTCTGGTTAGATCCAGACCTATCTGGACAAACTCGTGTGGAATTCGTGGGCAAAGGACCCAGAAAAGCACTCTCAAACTGGTTTTGGAGAAAAGCAAAGACTTTTTCTTGGGAATGTGTATTCAATGTCATGTTTACAGTCACAATTATCATGTTTAACCTAGTTTCTGTAGCATTCTACTCAGAAAACACTTATGTGTACTTGTTGTGTCTCCATGTGGAACTAAATAGCCTTTGCCAACAAAAAAACAAAATGGAACATGCTCAAATTCATTCAAAACTCGAACGTTCATACATACTATCCAGAAAACACTGACAAACACACAGGCTGTTGAAAAGCTGATATTCATTTAGCCACACAGAACCGGATATTTCTGGTTAGATCCAGACCCATCTGGACAAACTCATGTGGAATTCGTGTGCAAAGGACCCAGAAAAGCAGAGTCAAACTGGTTTTGAAGAAAAGCAATGTCGTTTTCCTGGGAATGTGAATTCAATCTCATGTTTACAGTCGCAAATATCATTTTTAACCTAGTTTCTGTAGCATTCTACTCAGAAAACACTTATGTGTACTTGTTGTGTTTCCATGTGGAACTAATTAGCCTTTGCCAACAAGAAAAATTTATGTAACATGCTCAAATTCATTCAAAACTCTAAAGTTCATAGATACAATCCAGAAACCACTAACAAACACACAGGCTGTTGAAAAGCTGATATTCATTTAGCCACACAGAACCGGATATTTCTGGTTAGATCCAGACCTTTCTGGACAAACTCGTGTGGAATATGTGTGCAAAGGACACAGAAAAGGATGTTGAAACTCGTTTTGAAGAACAGCAAAGTCGTTTTCTTGGGCAAGTGGATTCAGGTCATGTTTACAGTCGCAAATATCATTTTTAACCTAGTTTCTGTATAATTCTACTCAGAACACTTATGTGTACTTGTTGTGTCTCCGTGTGGAACTAATTAGCGTTTGCCAACAACAAAACAAAATGGAACATGCTCAAATTCATTCAAAACTCGAAAGTTCATAGATACTATCCAGAAAACACTAACAAACACACAGGCTGTTGAAAATCTGATATTCATTTAGCCACACAGAACCGGATATTTCTGGTTAGATCCAGACCCATCTGGACAAACTCATGTGGAATTGGTGTGCAAAGGAACCAGAAAAGCAGAGTCAAACTGGTTTTGGAGAAAAGCGAAGATTTTTCTTGGGAATGTGGATTCAATGTCATGTTTACAGTCGCAAATATCATGTTTAACCTAGTTTCTGTCGCATTCTACTCAGAAAACTCTTATGTGTACTTGTTGTGTCTCCATGTGGAACTAATTAGCGTTTGCCAACAAAAAAACAAAATGGAACATGCTCAAATTCATTCAAAACTCGAAAGTTCATAGATACTATCCAGAAAACACTGACAAACACACAGGCTGTTGAAAAGCTGATATTCATTTAGCCACACAGAACCGGATATTTCTGGTTAGATCCAGACCTATCTGGACAAACTCGTGTGGAATTCGTGTGCAAAGGACACAGAAAAGGATGTTGAAACTGGTTTTGAAGAACAGCAAAGTCGTTTTCTTGGGAAAGTGGATTCAATGTCATGTTTACAGTCGCAAATATCATGTTTAACCTAGTTTCTGTTGCATTCACTCAGAAAACACTTATGTGTACTTGTTGTGTCTCCGTGTGGAACTAATTAGCGTTTGCCAACAAAAAAACAAAAAGGAACATGCTCAAATTCAGTCAAAACTCGAAAGTTCATAGATACTATCCAGAAAACACTGACAAACACACAGGCTGTTTAAAAGCTGATATTCTTTTAGCCACACAGAACCGGATATTTCTGTTTTGATCCAGAGCTATCTGGACAAATTCGTGTGGAATTCGTGTGCAAAGGACACAGAAAAGCAGAGTCAAACTGGTTGTGGAGAAAAGCAAAGTCTTTTTCTTGGCATTGTGAATTCAATGTCATGTTTACTGTCGCAAATATCACGTTTAACCTAGTTTCTGTAGCATTCTACTCAGAAAACACTTATGTGTACTTGTTGTGTCTCCATGTGGAACTAATTAGCGTTTGCCAACAAAAAAACAAAATGGAACATGCTCAAATTCATTCAAAACTCTAACGTTCATAGATACTATCCAGAAAACACTAACAAACACACAGGCTGTTGAAAAGCTGATATTCATTTAGCCACACAGAAATGGATATTTCCGGATAGATCCAGACCTATCTGGACAAACTCGTGTGGAATTCGTGTGCAAAGGACACAGAAAAGGATGTTGAAACTGGTTTTGAAGAACAGCAAAGTCTTTTTCTTGGGAATGTGAATTCAAAGTCATGTTTACAGTCGCAAAGATCATATTTAACATAGTTTCTGTGGCATTCTACTCAGAAAACATTTATGTGTACTTCTTGTGTCTCCATGTGGAACGAATTAGCGTTTGCCAAGAAAAACACAAAATGGAACATGCTCAAATTCATTCAAACTCGAACGTTCATAGACACTCTCCAGAAAACACTGACAAACACACAGGCTGTTGAAAAGCTGATATTCATTTAGCCACACAGAACCGGATATTTCTGGTTAGATCCAGACCTATCTGGACAAACTCGTGTGGAATTCGTGTGCAAAGGACACAGAAAAGGATGTTGAAACTGGTTTTGAAGAACAGCAAAGTCGTTTTCTTGGGAAAGTGGATTCAATGTCATGTTTACAGTCGCAAATATCATGTTTAACCTAGTTTCTGTAGCATTCTACTCAGAAAACACTTATGTGTACATGTTGTGTCTCCGTGTGGAACTAATTAGCGTTTGCCAACAACTAAACAAAATGGAACATGCTCAAATTCATTCAAAACTCGAAAGTTCATAGATACTATCGAGAAAACACTAACAATCACACAGGCTGTTGAAAAGCTGATATTCATTTAGCCACACAGAACCGGATATTTCCGGATAGATCCAGACCTATCTGGACAAACTCATGTGGAATTCGTGTGCAAAGGACCCAGAAACGCAGTGTCAAACTGGTTTTGGAGAAAAGCAAAGACTTTTTCTTGCGAATGTGGATTCAATGTCATGTTTACTGTCGCAAATGTCATGTTTAACCTAGTTTCTGTAGCATTCTACTAAGAAAACACTTATGTGTACTTGTTGTGTCTCCATGTGGAACTAATTAGCATTTGCCAACAACAAAACAAAATGGAACATGCTCAAATTCATTCAAAACTCGAAAGTTCATAGATACTATCCAGAAAACACTAACAATCACACAGGCTGTTGAAAAGCTGATATTCATTTAGCCACACAGAACCGGATATTTCTGGTTAGATCCAGACCTATCTGGACAAACTCGTGTGGAATTCGTGTGCAAAGGATCCAGAAAAGCACTCTCAAACTGGTTTTGGAGAAGAGCAAAGTCTTTTTCTTGGGAATGTGGATTCAATGTCATGTTACAGTCGCAAATATCATGTTTAACCTAGTTTCTGTAGCATTCTACTCAGAAAACACTTATGTGTACTTGTTGTGTCTCCATGTGGAACGCATTAGCGTTTGCCAACAAAAAAACAAAATGGAACATGCTCAAATTCATTCAAAACTCTAAAGTTCATAGATACTATCCAGAAAACACTAACAAACACACAGGCTGTTGAAAAGCTGATATTCATTTAGCCACACAGAACCGGATATTTCTGGTTAGATCCAGACCTTTCTGGACAAACTCGTGTGGAATATGTGTGCAAAGGACACAGAAAAGGATGTTGAAACTCGTTTTGAAGAACAGCAAAGTCGTTTTCTTGGGCAAGTGGATTCAGGTCATGTTTACAGTCGCAAATATCATTTTTAACCTAGTTTCTGTATAATTCTACTCAGAACACTTATGTGTACTTGTTGTGTCTCCGTGTGGAACTAATTAGCGTTTGCCAACAACAAAACAAAATGGAACATGCTCAAATTCATTCAAAACTCGAAAGTTCATAGATACTATCCAGAAAACACTAACAAACACACAGGCTGTTGAAAATCTGATATTCATTTAGCCACACAGAACCGGATATTTCTGGTTAGATCCAGACCCATCTGGACAAACTCATGTGGAATTGGTGTGCAAAGGACCCAGAAAAGCAGAGTCAAACTGGTTTTGGAGAAAAGCGAAGATTTTTCTTGGGAATGTGGATTCAATGTCATGTTTACAGTCGCAAATATCATGTTTAACCTAGTTTCTGTCGCATTCTACTCAGAAAACTCTTATGTGTACTTGTTGTGTCTCCATGTGGAACTAATTAGCGTTTGCCAACAAAAAAACAAAATGGAACATGCTCAAATTCATTCAAAACTCGAAAGTTCATAGATACTATCCAGAAAACACTGACAAACACACAGGCTGTTGAAAAGCTGATATTCATTTAGCCACACAGAACCGGATATTTCTGGTTAGATCCAGACCTATCTGGACAAACTCGTGTGGAATTCGTGTGCAAAGGACACAGAAAAGGATGTTGAAACTGGTTTTGAAGAACAGCAAAGTCGTTTTCTTGGGAAAGTGGATTCAATGTCATGTTTACAGTCGCAAATATCATGTTTAACCTAGTTTCTGTTGCATTCACTCAGAAAACACTTATGTGTACTTGTTGTGTCTCCGTGTGGAACTAATTAGCGTTTGCCAACAAAAAAACAAAAAGGAACATGCTCAAATTCAGTCAAAACTCGAAAGTTCATAGATACTATCCAGAAAACACTGACAAACACACAGGCTGTTTAAAAGCTGATATTCTTTTAGCCACACAGAACCGGATATTTCTGTTTTGATCCAGAGCTATCTGGACAAATTCGTGTGGAATTCGTGTGCAAAGGACACAGAAAAGCAGAGTCAAACTGGTTGTGGAGAAAAGCAAAGTCTTTTTCTTGGCATTGTGAATTCAATGTCATGTTTACTGTCGCAAATATCACGTTTAACCTAGTTTCTGTAGCATTCTACTCAGAAAACACTTATGTGTACTTGTTGTGTCTCCATGTGGAACTAATTAGCGTTTGCCAACAAAAAAACAAAATGGAACATGCTCAAATTCATTCAAAACTCTAACGTTCATAGATACTATCCAGAAAACACTAACAAACACACAGGCTGTTGAAAAGCTGATATTCATTTAGCCACACAGAAATGGATATTTCCGGATAGATCCAGACCTATCTGGACAAACTCGTGTGGAATTCGTGTGCAAAGGACACAGAAAAGGATGTTGAAACTGGTTTTGAAGAACAGCAAAGTCTTTTTCTTGGGAATGTGAATTCAAAGTCATGTTTACAGTCGCAAAGATCATATTTAACATAGTTTCTGTGGCATTCTACTCAGAAAACATTTATGTGTACTTCTTGTGTCTCCATGTGGAACGAATTAGCGTTTGCCAAGAAAAACACAAAATGGAACATGCTCAAATTCATTCAAACTCGAACGTTCATAGACACTCTCCAGAAAACACTGACAAACACACAGGCTGTTGAAAAGCTGATATTCATTTAGCCACACAGAACCGGATATTTCTGGTTAGATCCAGACCTATCTGGACAAACTCGTGTGGAATTCGTGTGCAAAGGACACAGAAAAGGATGTTGAAACTGGTTTTGAAGAACAGCAAAGTCGTTTTCTTGGGAAAGTGGATTCAATGTCATGTTTACAGTCGCAAATATCATGTTTAACCTAGTTTCTGTAGCATTCTACTCAGAAAACACTTATGTGTACATGTTGTGTCTCCGTGTGGAACTAATTAGCGTTTGCCAACAACTAAACAAAATGGAACATGCTCAAATTCATTCAAAACTCGAAAGTTCATAGATACTATCGAGAAAACACTAACAATCACACAGGCTGTTGAAAAGCTGATATTCATTTAGCCACACAGAACCGGATATTTCCGGATAGATCCAGAACTCTCTGGACAAACTCGTGTGGAATTCGTGTGCAAAGGATCCAGAAAAGCACTCTCAAACTGGTTTTGGAGAAAAGCAAAGTTTTTTCTTGGGAATGTGGATTCAATGTCATGTTTACTGTCGCAAATATCATGTTTAACCTAGTTTCTGTAGCATTCTACTCAGAAAACACTTATGTGTACTTGTTGTGTCTCCATGTGGAACTAATTAGCGTTTGCCAACAACAAAACAAAATGGAACATGCTCAAATTCATTCAAAACACGAACGTTCATACATACTATCCAGAAAACTCTAACAAACACACAGGCTGTTGAAAAGCTGATATTCATTTAGCCACACAGAACCGGATATTTCTGGTTAGATCCAGACCTATCTGGACAAACTCGTGTGGAATTCGTGTGCAAAGGACCCAGAAAAGCACTCTCAAACTGGTTTTGGAGAAAAGCAAAGTCTTTTTCTTGGGAATGTGGATTCAATGTCATGTTTACTATCGCAAATATCATGTTTAACCTAGTTTCTGTAGCATTCTACTCAGAAAACATTATGTGTACTTGTTGTGTCTCCATGTGGAACTAATTAGCGTTTGCCAACAACAAAACAAAATGGAACATGCTCAAATTCATTCAAAACTCGAAAGTTCATAGATACTATCCAGAAAACACTAACAAACACACAGGCTGTTGAAAAGCTGATATTCATTTAGCCACACAGAACCGGATATTTCTGGTTAGATCCAGACCTAAATGGACAAACTCATGTGGAATTCGTGTGCAAAGGACCCAGAAACGCAGTGTCAAACTGGTTTTGGAGAAGAGCAAAGACTTTTTCTTGGGAATGTGGATTCAATGTCATGTTTACTGTCGCAAATACCATGTTTAACCTAGTTTCTGTAGCATTCTACTCAGAAAACACTTATATGTACTTGTTGTGTCTCCATGTGGAACGAATTAGCGTTTGCCAACCACAAAAAAAAATGGAACATGCTCAAATTCATTCAAAACTCTAAAGTTCATAGATACTATCCAGAAAACTCTAACAAACACACAGGCTGTTGAAAAGCTGATATTCATTTAGCCACACAGAACCAGATATTTCTGGTTAGATCCAGACCTATCTGGACAAACTCATGTGGAATTCGTGTGCAAAGGACACAGAAAAGGATGTTGAAACTGGTTTTGAAGAAAAGCAAAGTCTTTTTCTTGGGAATGTGGATTCAATGTCATGTTTACAGTCACAAATATCATGTTTAACCTAGTTTCTGTAGCATTCTACTCAGAAAACACTTATGTGTACTTGTTGTGTCTCCATGTGGAACTAATTAGCCTTAGCCAACAAGAAAAATTTATGTAACATGCTCAAATTCATTCAAAACTCTAAAGTTCATAGATACTATCCAGAAAACACTAACAAACACACAGGCTGTTGAAAAGCTGATATTCATTTAGCCACACAGAACCGGATATTTCTGGTTAGATCCAGACCCATCTGGAAAAACTCGTGTGGAATTCGTGTGCAAAGGACCCAGAAAAGCAGAGTCAAACTGGTTTTGGAGAAAAGCAAAGACTTTTTCTTGGGAATGTGTACTCAATCATGTTTACAGTCGCAAATATCATGTTTAACCTACTTTCTGTAGCATTCTACTCAGAAAACACTTATGTGTACTTGTTGTGTCTCCATGTGGAACGAATTAGCGTTTGCCAACAAAAAAACAAAATGGAACATGCTCAAATTCATTCAAAACTCTAAAGTTCATAGATACTATCCAGAAAACACTAAAAAACACACAGGCTGTTGAAAAGCTGATATTCATTTAGCCACACAGAACTGGATATTTCTGGTTAGATCCAGACCTATCTGGACAAACTCATGTGGAATTCGTGTGCAAAGTACCCAGAAACGCAATGTCAAACTGGTTTTGGAGAAGAGCAAAGTCTTTTTCTTGGGAATCTGGATTCAAAGTCATGTTTACAGTCGCAAAGATCATTTTTAACATAGTTTCTGTGGCATTCTACTCAGAAAACATTTATGTGTACTTGTTGTTTCTCCATCTGGAACGAATTAGCGTTTGCCAACAAAAACACAAAAAGGAACATGCTCAAATTCATTCAAATCTCTAAAGTTCATAGATACTATCCAGAAAACACTAACAAACACACAGGCTGTTGAAAAGCTGATATTCATTTAGCCACACAGAACCGGATATTTCTGGTTAGATCCAGACCCATCTGGACAAACTCGTGTTGAATTCGTGTGCAAAGGACCCAGAAAAGCAGAGTCAAACTGGTTTTGAAGAAAAGCAATGTCGTTTTCCTGGGAATGTGAATTTAATGTCATGTTTACAGTCGCAAATATCATTTTTATCCGAGTTTCTGTAGCATTCTACTCAGAAAACACTTAGCTGTACTTCTTGTGTCTCCATGTGAAACTAATTAACGTTTGCCAACAACAAAACAAAATGGAACATGCTCAAATCATTCAAAACTCGAACGTTCATAGATACTATCTAGAAAACACTGACAAACACACAGGCTGTTGAAAAGCTGATATTCATTTAGCCACACTGAACCGGATATTTCTGGTTAGATCCAGACCTATCTGGACAAACTCGTGTGGAATTCGAGTGCAAAGGACCCAGAAAAGCAGAGTCAAACTGGTTTTGAAGAAAAGCAATGTCGTTTTCCTGGGAATGTGAATTCAATGTCATGTTTACAGTCGCAAATATCATGTTTAACCTAGTTTATGTAGCATTCTACTCAGAAAACACTTACGTGTACTTGTTGTGTCTCCATGTGGAACTAATTAGCGTTTGCCAACAAAAAAACAAAGTGGAACATGCTCAAATTCATTCAAAACTCGAAAGTTCATAGATACTATCCAGAAAACACCTAACAAACACACAGGCTGTTGAAAAGCTGATATTCATTTAGCCACACAGAACCGGATATTTCTGGTTAGATCCAGACCCATCTGGACAAACTTGTGTGGAATTCGTGTGCAAAGGACCCAGAAAAGCAGAGTCAAACTGGTTTTGAAGAAAAGCAATGTCGTTTTCCTGGGAATGTGAATTCAATGTCATGTTTACAGTCGCAAATATCATTTTTATCCTAGTTTCTGTAGCATTCGACTCAGAAAACACTTATGTGTACTTCTTGTGTCTCCATGTGAAACTAATTAACGTTTGCCAACAACAAAACAAAATGGAACATGCTCAAATCATTCAAAACTCGAACGTTCATAGATACTATCTAGAAAACACTGACAAATACACAGGCTGTTGAAAAGCTGATATTCATTTAGCCACACAGAACCGGATATATCTGGTTAGATCCAGACCTATCTGGACAAACTCGAGTGGAATTCGTGTGCAAAGGATCCAGAAAAGCAGTCTCAAACTGGTTTTGAAGAAAAGAAATGTCGTTTTCCTGGGAATGTGAATTCAATGTCATGTTTACAGTCGCAAATATCATGTTTAGCCTAGTTTCTGTAGCATTCTACTCAGAAAACACTTATGTGTACTAGTTGTGTCTCCATGTTGAACTAATTAGCGTTTGCCAACAAAAAAACAAAATGGAACATGCTCATATTCATTCAAAACTCTAAAATTCATAGATACTATCCAGAAAACACTAACAAACACACAGGCTGTTGAAAAGCTGATATTCATATAGCCACACAGAACCGGATATTTCTGGTTAGATCCAGACCTATCTGGACAAACTCTGTGGAATTCGTGTGCAAAGGACAGAGAAAAGGATGTTGAAACTGGTTTTGAAGAACAGCAAAGTCGTTTTTTTGGGAAAGTGGATTCAATGTCATGTTTACAGTCGCAAATATCATGTTTAACCTAGTTTGTGTCGCATTCTACCCAGAAAACTCTTATGTGTACTTGTTGTGTCTCCGTGTTTAACTAATTAGCGTTTGCCAACAACAAAACAAAATGGAACATGCTCAAATTCATTCAAAACTCTAAAGTTCATAGATACTATCCAGAAAACACTGACAAACACACAGGCTGTTGAAAAGCTGATATTCATTTAGCCACACAGAACCGGATATTTCTGGTTAGATCCAGACCTATCTGGACAAACTCGTGTGGAATTCGTGTGCAAAGGACCCAGAAAAGCAGAGTCAAACTGGTTTTGAAGAAAAGCAATGTTTTCCTGGGAATGTGAATTCAATGTCATGTTTACAGTCGCAAATATCATGTTTAACCTAGTTTCTGTAGCATTCTACTCAGAAAACACTTATGTGTACTAGTTCTGTCTCCATGTGGAACGAATTAGCGTTTGCCAACAAAAAAACTAAATGGAACATGGTCAAATTCATTCAAAACTCTAAAGTTCGTAGATACTATCCAGAAAACACTAACAAACACACAGGCTGTTGAAAAGCTGATATTCATTTAGCCACACAGAACCGGATATTTCTGGTTAGATCCAGACCCATCTGGACAAACTCGTGTTGAATTCGTGTGCAAAGGACCCAGAAAAGCAGAGTCAAACTGGTTTTGAAGAAAAGCAATGTCGTTTTCCTGGGAATGTGAATTTAATGTCATGTTTACAGTCGCAAATATCATTTTTATCCGAGTTTCTGTAGCATTCTACTCAGAAAACACTTAGCTGTACTTCTTGTGTCTCCATGTGAAACTAATTAACGTTTGCCAACAACAAAACAAAATGGAACATGCTCAAATCATTCAAAACTCGAACGTTCATAGATACTATCTAGAAAACACTGACAAACACACAGGCTGTTGAAAAGCTGATATTCATTTAGCCACACAGAACCGGATATTTCTGGTTAGATCCAGACCTATCTGGACAAACTCGTGTGGAATTCGTGTGCAAAGGACCCAGAAAAGCAGAGTCAAACTGGTTTTGGAGAAAAGCGAAGACATTTTCTTGGGAATGTGGATTCAATGTCATGTTTACAGTCGCAAATATCATGTTTAACCGAGTTTCTGTAGCATTCTACTCAGAAAACACTTATGTGTACTTCTTGTGTCTCCATGTGAAACTAATTAACATTTGCCAACAACATAACAAAATGCAACATGCTCAAATTCATTCAAAACTCTAAAGTTCATAGATACTATCCAGAAAACACTAACAAACACACAGGCTGTTGAAAAGCTGATATTCATTTAGCCACACAGAACCGGATATTTCTGGTTAGATCCAGACCCATCTGGACAAACTCATGTGGAATTCGTGTGCAAAGGACCCAGAAAAGCAGAGTCAAACTGGTTTTGAAGAAAAGCAATGTCGTTTTCCTGGGAATGTGAATTCAATGTCATGTTTACAGTTGCAAATATCATTTTTAACCGAGTTTCTGTAGCATTCTACTCAGAAAACACTTATCTGTACTTCTTGTGTCTCCATGTGAAACTAATTAACGTTTGCCAACAACAAAACAAAATGGAACATGCTCAAATCATTCAAAACTCGAACGTTCATAGATACTATCTAGAAAACACTGACAAACACACAGGCTGTTGAAAAGCTGATATTCATTTAGCCACACAGAACCAGATATTTCTGGTTAGATCCAGACCTATCTGGACAAACTCGTGTGGAATTCGTGTGCAAAGGACCCAGAAAAGCAGAGTCAAACTGGTTTTAGAGAAAAGCGAAGACTTTTTCTTGGGAATGTGGATTCAATGTAATGTTTACAGTCGCAAATATCATGTTTAACCTAGTTTCTGTTGCATTCTACCCAGAAAACTCTTATGTGTACGTGTTGTGTCTCCATGTGGAACGAATTAGCGTTTGCCAACAAAAAAACAAAATGGAACATGCTCAAATACACTCAAAACTCTAAAGTTCATAGATACTATCCAGAAAACACTAACAAACACACAGGCTGTTGAAAAGCTGATATTCATTTAGCCAGAGAGAACCGGATATTTCTGGTTAGATCCAGACCCATCTGGACAAACTCGTGTGGAATTCGTGTGCAAAGGACCCAGAAAAGCAGAGGCAAACTGGTTTTGAAGAAAAGCAATGTCGTTTTCCTGGGAATGTGAATTCAATGTCATGTTTACAGTTGCAAATATCATTTTTATTCGAGTTTCTGTAGCATTCTACTCAGAAAACACTTATGTGTACTTCTTGTGTCTCCATGTGAAACTAATTAACGTTTGCCAACAACAAAACAAAATGGAACATGCTCAAATCATTCAAAACTCAAACGTTCATAGATACTATCTAGAAAACACTGACAAACACACAGGCTGTTGAAAAGCTGATATTCATTTAGCCACACAGAACCGGATATTTCTGGTTAGATCCAGACCTATCTGGACAAACTCGTGTGGAATTCGTGTGCAAAGGACCCAGAAAAGCAGAGTCAAACCGGTTTTGAAGAAAAGCAATGTCGTTTTCCTGGGAATGTGAATTCAATCTCATGTTTACAGTCGCAAATATCATTTTTAAACTAGTTTCTGTAGCATTCTACTCAGAAAACACTTATGTGTACTTCTTGTGTCTCCATGTGAAACTAATTAACGTTTGCCAACAACAAAACAAAATGGAACATGCTCAAATCATTCAAAACTCGAACGTTCATAGATACTATCTAGAAAACACTGACAAACACACAGGCTGTTGAAAAGCTGATATTCATTTAGCCACACAGAACCGGATATTTCTGGTTAGATCCAGACCTATCTGGACAAACTCGTGTGGAATTCGTGTGCAAAGGACCCAGAAAAGCAGAGTCAAACTAGTTTTGGAGAAAAGCGAAGACATTTTCTTGGGAATGTGGATTCAATGTCATGTTTACAGTCGCAAATATCATGTTTAACCTAGTTTCTGTCGCATTCTACTCAGAAAACACTTATGTGTACTTCTTGTGTCTCCATGTGAAACTAATTAACGTTTGCCAACAACAAAACAAAATGGAACATGCTCAAATCATTCAAAACTCGAACGTTCATAGATACTATCTAGAAAACACTGACAAACACACAGGCTGTTGAAAAGCTGATATTCATTTAGCCACACAGAACCGGATATTTCTGGTTAGATCCAGACCTATCTGGACAAACTCGTGTGGAATTCGAGTGCAAAGGACCCAGAAAAGCCGAGTCAAACTGGTTTTGGAGAAAAGCAATGTCTTTTTCTTGGGAATGTGGATTTAATGTCATGTTTACTGTCGCAAATATCATGTTTAACCTAGTTTCTGTAGCATTCTACTCAGAAAACACTTATGTGTACTTGTTGTGTCTCCATGTGGAACGAATTAGCGTTTGCCAACAAAAAAACAAAATGGAACATGCTCAAATTCATTCAAAACTCTAAAGTTCATAGATACTATCCAGAAAACACTAACAAACACACAGGCTGTTGAAAAGCTGATATTCATTTAGCCACACAGAACCGGATATTTCTGGTTAGATCCAGACCCATCTGGACAAACTCGTGTGGAATTCGTGTGCAAAGGACCCAGAAAAGCAGAGGCAAACTGGTTTTGAAGAAAAGCAATGTCGTTTTCCTGGGAATGTGAATTCAATGTCATGTTTACAGTTGCAAATATCATTTTTATCCTAGTTTCTGTAGCATTCTACTCAGAAAACACTTATGTGTACTTCTTGTGTCTCCATGTGAAACTAATTAGCGTTTGCCAACAACAAAACAAAATGGAACATGCTCAAATCATAAAACTCGAACGTTCATAGATACTATCTAGAAAACACTGACAAACACACAGGCTGTTGAAAAGCTGATATTCATTTAGCCACACAGAACCGGATATTTCTGGTTAGATCCAGACCCATCTGGACAAACTCGTGTGGAATTCGTGTGCAAAGGACCCAGAAAAGCAGAGTCAAACCGGTTTTGAAGAAAAGCAATGTCGTTTTCCTGGGAATGTGAATTCAATCTCATGTTTACAGTCGCAAATATCATTTTTAAACTAGTTTCTGTAGCATTCTACTCAGAAAACACTTATGTGTACTTCTTGTGTCTCCATGTGAAACTAATTAACGTTTGCCAACAACAAAACAAAATGGAACATGCTCAAATCATTCAAAACTCGAACGTTCATAGATACTATCTAGAAAACACTGACAAACACACAGGCTGTTGAAAAGCTGATATTCATTTAGCCACACAGAACCGGATATTTCTGGTTAGATCCAGACCTATCTGGACAAACTCGTGTGGAATTCGTGTGCAAAGGACCCAGAAAAGCAGAGTCAAACTAGTTTTGGAGAAAAGCGAAGACATTTTCTTGGGAATGTGGATTCAATGTCATGTTTACAGTCGCAAATATCATGTTTAACCTAGTTTCTGTAGCATTCTACCCAGAAAACTCTTATGTATACGTGTTGTGTCTCCATGTGGAACTAATTAGCGTTTGCCAACAACAAAACAAAATGGAACATGCTCAAATTCATTCAAAACTCGAAAGTTCATAGATACTATCCAGAAAACACTAACAAACACACAGGCTGTTGAAAAGCTGATATTCATTTAGCCACACAGAACCGGATATTTCTGGTTAGATCCAGACGTATCTGGACAAACTCGTGTGGAATTCATGTGCAACGGACACAGAAAAGGATGAAGAAACTGGTTTTGAAAAACACCAAAGTCATTTTCTTGGGAAAGTGGATTCAGTGTCATGTTTACAGTCGCAAATATCATGTTTAACCTAGTTTCTGTAGCATTCTACTCAGAACACTTATGTGTACTAGTTGTGTCTCCATGTGGAACTAATTAGCGTTTGCCAACAAAAAACCAAAATGGAACATGCTCAAATTCATTCAAAACTCTAAAGTTCATAGATACTATCCAGAAAACTCTAACAAACACACAGGCTGTTGAAAAGCTGATATTCATTTAGCCACACAGAACCGGATATTTCTGGTTAGATCCAGACCTATCTGGACAAACTCGTGTGGAATTCGTGTGCAAAGGACACAGAAAAGGATGTTGAAACTGGTTTTGAAGAACAGCAAAGTCGTTTTCTTGGGCAAGTGGATTCAATGTCATGTTTACAGTCGCAAATATCATGTTTAACCTAGTTTCTGTAGCATTCTACTCAGAAAACACTTATGTGTACTTGTTGTGTCTCCGTGTGGAACTAATTAGCGTTTGTCAACCAAAAAACAAAATGGAACATGCTCAAATCATTCAAAACTCGAAAGTTCATAGATACTATCCAGAAAACTCTAACAAACACACAGGCTGTTGAAAAGCTGATATTCATTTAGCCACACAGAACCGGATATTTCTGGTTAGATCCAGACGCTGTGGAATTAAGGTGAAATGAACCGAGAAAATCACATTCAAACTGCTGTTGGAGCAAATTAAAAGTCTTCTCATCAACAAATGACTTTCATTCCATGCTTACAAACAAATATTTCATGTTGCCCACGGATTCCCTTGCATGCCGCCTAGAAAACTCGAAATTTATTTTTTTTATCCAGTTCCGTCTCTTGCATTCAGTAGCAACAACCAAATTGACATGCTAAACTTCATTGAAAACCATGCAGGCTGTGAAGTATGTCCAGAAAACACAAACAAACACAGAGGTTGTAGCAAGATCTGTGATTGAGTTGGCCACCCCAAACTGGTTTTGTCTGGTTTGAACCAGACATATTCAGACTAGTGTTTTGGAATTTCGGTGAAATGCCCCCAGAAAAGCACAGTCAAACTGCTGTTGGAGCAAATTGACATTCTTCTCATCCATAACGGTCTTTAATTTCATGTTAACAAGAAATAATTAATTGTTGCCCATTGTTTCTGTTGCATGCAGCCTAGAAAACTCGATTTTTTATTTGTTTTTCTGTTATGCGGTTCCCTTTATTGCATTTGGCAGAAAGACAACAAATTTACATGCTACAATTCATACAATACTGTGCAGTCTATGAAGAATGCACAGAAAACACAAACAAACACAGAGCTTTTAGCAAGATCTGTGATTGAGTTGGCCTCCCGAAATTGTTATGTCTGGTTTGATCCAGACTTATCCAGGAAATCTGTTACGGAATTAAGGTGAAATGCCCCAGAAAATCACATTCAAACTGCTTTGGAGCAAATTAAAAGTTTTCTCATCGGCAAGGGGAGAGGGAGTGGGGAAGGGGAGGGTTATGGGTGGGCACACAGTTATGGGGGGGGAGCCATTGTAATCTATAAGCTGTATTTTGGAAATTTATATTCTTTAAATAAAAGCGTTATAAAGAAACATAAAAACAAAAGTCTTCTCATCAACAAATGACTTTCATTCCATGCTGACAAACAAATATTTCATGTTGCCCACGGAATCTCTTGCATACCGCCTAGAAAACTCGAAATTTATTTTTTTTATCCAGTTCCATCTCTTGCATTCAGTAGCAACAAACCAAATTGACATGCTAAACTTCATTGAAAACCATGCAGGCTATGAAGAATGTCCAGAAAACACAAACAAATACAGAGGTTGTAGCAAGATCTGTGATTGAGTTGGCCTCCCCAAATGGTTTTGTCTGGTTTGAACCAGAATTATCCAGGAAAAGTTTTTTGGAATTCGGGTGAAATGCCCCCAGAAAATCACAGTCAAACTGCTGTTGGAGAAAATTGACATTCTTCTCATCGATAAATGTCTTTAATTTCATGTTAACAAGAAATAATTAATTGTTGCCCATTGTTTGTGTTGCATGCTGCCTAGAAAACTCGATTTTTTATTTGTTTTTCTGTTATCTGGTTCCCTTTATTGCATTCAGCACAAAGAAAACAAATTTACATTCTACAATTCATACAATACTGTGCAGTCTATGAAGAATGCACAGAAAACACAAACACAGAGCCTCTAGAAAGAGCTGTGATTGAGTTGGCCTCAGCAAACCGGTATTGTCTGGTTGGAACCAGCCATATCCGAACAAAATGCTGTGGAATTAAGGTGAAATGAACCGAGAAAATCACATTCAAACTGCTGTTGGAGCAAATTAAAAGTCTTCTCATCAACAAATGACTTTCATTCCATGCTGACAAACAAATATTTCATATTGCCCACGGATTCTCTTGCATACCACCTAGAAAACTCGAAATTTATTTTTTTTATCCAGTTCCGTCTCTTGCATTCAGTAGCAACAACCAAATTGACATGCTAAACTTCATTGAAAACCATGCAGGCTATGGAGAATGTCCAGAAAACACAAACAAACACAGAGGTTGTAGCAAGATCTGTGATTGAGTTGGCCTCCCCAAACTGGTTTTGTCTGGTTTGAACCAGACATATCCAGACTAGTGTTTTGGAATTCGGGTGAAATGCCCCCAGAAAAGCACAGTCAAAATGTTGTTGGAGCAAATTGACATTCTTCTCATCCATAAAGGTCTTTAATTTCATGTTATCAAGAAATAATTAATTGTTGCCCTTTGTTTCTGTTGCATGCTGCCTAGAAAACTCAATTTTTTATTTGTTTTTCTGTTATCCAATTCCCTTTATTGCATTCAGCAGAAAGAAAACAAATTTACATGATAATTTTCATACAATACTGTGCAGTCTATGAAGAATGCGCAGAAACTCAAACAAACACAGAGGCTGTAGAAAGATCTGTGATTGAGTTGGCCTCCCCAAACTGGTTTTGTCTGGTTTGATCCAGACTTATCCAGGAAATCTGTTACGGAATTAAGGTGAAATCCCCCAGTAAATCACAGTCAAACTGCTGTTGGAGAAAATTGACATTCTTCTCGTACACAAATGTCTTTAATTTCATGTTAACAAGCAATAATTAATTGTTGCCCAATGTTTCTGTTGCATGCTGCCTAGAAAACTCGATTTTTTTTGTTTTTCTGTTATCCGGTTCCCTTTATTGCATTCGGCAGCAAGAAAACAAATTTACGTGCTAAAATTCATACAATACTGTGCAGTCTATGAAGAATGCACAGAAAACACAAACAAACACAGAGCCTCTAGAAAGATCTGTGATTGAGTTGGCCTCAGCAAACCGGTATTGTCTGGTTGGAACCAGCCATATCAGAACAAAATGCTGTGGAATTAGGTGAAATGAACCGAGAAAATCAGATTCAAACTGCTGTTGGAGAAAATTAAAAGTCTTCTCATCAACAAATGACTTTCATTCCATGCTGACAAAAAAAGATTTCATGTTGCCCACGGATTCTCTTGCATACCGCCTAGAAAATTAAATATTTATTTTTTTTATCCAGTTCCGTCTCTTGCATTCAGTAGCAACAATCAAATTTACATGCTAAACTTCATTGAAAACCATGCAGGCTATGAAGAATGTCCAGAAAACACAAACAAACACAGAGGTTGTAGCAAGATCTGTGATTGAGTTGGCCTCCCCAAACTGGTTTTGTCTGGTTTGAACCAGACATATTCAGACTAGTGTTTTGGAATTCGGGTGAAATGCCCCCAGAAAAGCACAGTCAAACTGTTGTTGGAGCAAATTGACATTCTCCTCCTACACAAATGTCTTTAATTTCACGTTAACAAGAAATAATTAATTGTTGCCCAATGTTTCTATTGCATGCTGCCTAGAAAACTCGATTTTTTATTTGTTTTTCTCTTATCCAGTTCCCTTTATTTCTTTTGGCAGCAAAAAAAACAAATTCACATGCTACAATTCATACAATACTGTGCAGTCTATGAAGAATGCACAGAAAACACAAACAAACACAGAGCCTCTAGAAAGATCTGTGATTGAGTTGGCCTCAGCAAACCGGTATTGTCTGGTTGGAACCAGCCATATCCGAACAAAATGCTGTGGAATTAAGGTGAAATGAACCGAGAAAATCACATTCAAACTGCTGTTGGAGCAAATTAAAAGTCTTCTCATCAACAAATGACTTTCATTCCATGCTGACAAACAAAGATTTCATGTTGCCCACGGATTCTCTTGCATACCGCCTAGAAAACTCGAAATTTATTTGTTTTGTCCAGTTCCGTCTCTTGCATTCAGTAGCAACAACCAAATTGACATGCTAAACTTCATTGAAAACCATGCAGGCTATGAAGAATGTCCAGAAAACAAAAACAAACACAGAGGTTGTAGCAACATCTGTGATTGAGTTGGCCTCCCCAAACTGGTTTTGTCTGGTTTGAACCAGACATATCCAGACTAGTGTTTTGGAATTCGGGTGAAATGCCCCCAGAAAAGCACAGTCAAACTGCTGTTGGAGCAAATTGACATTCTTCTCATCCATAAAGGTCTTTAATTTCATGTTAACAAGAAATAATTAATTGTTGCCCATTGTTTCTGTTGCATGCAGCCTAGAAAACTCGATTTTTTATTTGTTTTTCTGTTATGCGGTACCCTTTATTGCATTCAGCAGAAAGAAAACAAATTTACAGGCTACAATTCATACAATACTGTGCAGTCTATGAAGAATGCACAGAAAACACAAACACAGAGGCTGTAGAAAGATTTGTGATTATATTGGCCTCCCCAAATTGGTTTTGTCTGGTTTGATCCAGACTTATCCAGAAAATCTGTTCTGGAATTTGGCTGAAATGCACCCAGAAAATCACAAACTGCTGTTGGAGCAAATTGACATTCTTCTCGTACACAAATGTCTTTAATTGCATGTTAACAAGCAATAATTAATTGTTGCCCAATGTTTCTGTTGCATGCTGCCTAGAAAACTCAATTTTTTTTGTTTTTCTGTTATCCGGTTCCCTTTATTGCATTCGGCAGCAAGAAAACAAATTTACCTGCTAAAATTCATACAATAATGTGCAGTCTATGAAGAATGCACAGAAAACACAAACAAACACAGAGCCTCTAGAAAGAGCTGTGATTGAGTTGGTCTCAGCAAACCGGTATTGTCTGGTTGGAACCAGCCATATCCAAACAAAATGCTGTGGAATTAAGGTGAAATGAACCGAGAAAATCACATTCAAACTGCTGTTGGAGCAAATTAAAAGTCTTCTCATCAACAAATGACTTTCATTCCATGCTTACAAACAAATATTTCATGTTGCCCATGGATTCTCTTGCATACCGCCTAGAAAACTCGAAATTTATTTTTTTTATCCAGTTCCGTCTCTTGCATTCAGTAGCAACAACCAAATTGACATGCTAAACTTCATTGAAAACCATGCAGGCTATGAAGAATGTCCAGAAAACAAAAACAAACACAGAGGTTGTAGCAAGATCTGTGATTGAGTTGGCCTCCCCAAACTGGTTTTGTCTGGTTTGAACCAGACATATTCAGACTAGTGTTTTGTAATTTCGGTGAAAAGCCCCCACAAAAGCACAGTCGAAATGCTGTTGGAGCAAATTGACATTCTTCTCATCCATAAAGGTCTTTAATTTCATGTTAACAAGAAATAATTAATTGTTGCCCATTGTTACTGTTGCATGCAGGCTAGAAAACTCGATTTTTTATTTGTTTTTCTGTTATGCGGTTCCCTTTATTGCATTTGGCTGAAAGACAACAAATTTACATGCTACAATTCATACAATACTGTGCAGTCTATGAGGAATGCACAGAAAACACAAACAAACACAGAGCTTTTAGCAAGATCTGTGATTGAGTTGGCCTCCCGAAATTGTTATGTCTGGTTTGATCCAGACTTATCCAGGAAATCTGTTACGGAATTAAGGTGAAATGCCCCAGAAAATCACAGTCAAACTGCTGTTGGAGCAAATTGACATTCCCCTCCTACACAAAGGTCTTTAATTTCACGTTAACAAGCAATAATTAATTGTTGCCCAATGTTTCTGTTGCATGCTGCCTAGAAAACTCAATTTTTTATTTGTTTTTCTGTTATCCAATTCCCTTTATTGCATTCAGCAGAAAGAAAACAAATTTACATGATAATTTTCATACAATACTGTGCAGTCTATGAAGAATGCGCAGAAACTCAAACAAACACAGAGGCTGTAGAAAGATCTGTGATTGAGTTGGCCTCCCCAAACTGGTTTTGTCTGGTTTGATCCAGACTTATCCAGGAAATCTGTTACGGAATTAAGGTGAAATCCCCCAGTAAATCACAGTCAAACTGCTGTTGGAGAAAATTGACATTCTTCTCGTACACAAATGTCTTTAATTTCATGTTAACAAGCAATAATTAATTGTTGCCCAATGTTTCTGTTGCATGCTGCCTAGAAAACTCGATTTTTTTTGTTTTTCTGTTATCCGGTTCCCTTTATTGCATTCGGCAGCAAGAAAACAAATTTACGTGCTAAAATTCATACAATACTGTGCAGTCTATGAAGAATGCACAGAAAACACAAACAAACACAGAGCCTCTAGAAAGATCTGTGATTGAGTTGGCCTCAGCAAACCGGTATTGTCTGGTTGGAACCAGCCATATCAGAACAAAATGCTGTGGAATTAGGTGAAATGAACCGAGAAAATCAGATTCAAACTGCTGTTGGAGAAAATTAAAAGTCTTCTCATCAACAAATGACTTTCATTCCATGCTGACAAAAAAAGATTTCATGTTGCCCACGGATTCTCTTGCATACCGCCTAGAAAATTAAATATTTATTTTTTTTATCCAGTTCCGTCTCTTGCATTCAGTAGCAACAATCAAATTTACATGCTAAACTTCATTGAAAACCATGCAGGCTATGAAGAATGTCCAGAAAACACAAACAAACACAGAGGTTGTAGCAAGATCTGTGATTGAGTTGGCCTCCCCAAACTGGTTTTGTCTGGTTTGAACCAGACATATTCAGACTAGTGTTTTGGAATTCGGGTGAAATGCCCCCAGAAAAGCACAGTCAAACTGTTGTTGGAGCAAATTGACATTCTCCTCCTACACAAATGTCTTTAATTTCACGTTAACAAGAAATAATTAATTGTTGCCCAATGTTTCTATTGCATGCTGCCTAGAAAACTCGATTTTTTATTTGTTTTTCTCTTATCCAGTTCCCTTTATTTCTTTTGGCAGCAAAAAAAACAAATTCACATGCTACAATTCATACAATACTGTGCAGTCTATGAAGAATGCACAGAAAACACAAACAAACACAGAGCCTCTAGAAAGATCTGTGATTGAGTTGGCCTCAGCAAACCGGTATTGTCTGGTTGGAACCAGCCATATCCGAACAAAATGCTGTGGAATTAAGGTGAAATGAACCGAGAAAATCACATTCAAACTGCTGTTGGAGCAAATTAAAAGTCTTCTCATCAACAAATGACTTTCATTCCATGCTGACAAACAAAGATTTCATGTTGCCCACGGATTCTCTTGCATACCGCCTAGAAAACTCGAAATTTATTTGTTTTGTCCAGTTCCGTCTCTTGCATTCAGTAGCAACAACCAAATTGACATGCTAAACTTCATTGAAAACCATGCAGGCTATGAAGAATGTCCAGAAAACAAAAACAAACACAGAGGTTGTAGCAACATCTGTGATTGAGTTGGCCTCCCCAAACTGGTTTTGTCTGGTTTGAACCAGACATATCCAGACTAGTGTTTTGGAATTCGGGTGAAATGCCCCCAGAAAAGCACAGTCAAACTGCTGTTGGAGCAAATTGACATTCTTCTCATCCATAAAGGTCTTTAATTTCATGTTAACAAGAAATAATTAATTGTTGCCCATTGTTTCTGTTGCATGCAGCCTAGAAAACTCGATTTTTTATTTGTTTTTCTGTTATGCGGTACCCTTTATTGCATTCAGCAGAAAGAAAACAAATTTACAGGCTACAATTCATACAATACTGTGCAGTCTATGAAGAATGCACAGAAAACACAAACACAGAGGCTGTAGAAAGATTTGTGATTATATTGGCCTCCCCAAATTGGTTTTGTCTGGTTTGATCCAGACTTATCCAGAAAATCTGTTCTGGAATTTGGCTGTAATGCACCCAGAAAATCACAAACTGCTGTTGGAGCAAATTGACATTCTTCTCGTACACAAATGTCTTTAATTGCATGTTAACAAGCAATAATTAATTGTTGCCCAATGTTTCTGTTGCATGCTGCCTAGAAAACTCAATTTTTTTTGTTTTTCTGTTATCCGGTTCCCTTTATTGCATTCGGCAGCAAGAAAACAAATTTACCTGCTAAAATTCATACAATAATGTGCAGTCTATGAAGAATGCACAGAAAACACAAACAAACACAGAGCCTCTAGAAAGAGCTGTGATTGAGTTGGTCTCAGCAAACCGGTATTGTCTGGTTGGAACCAGCCATATCCAAACAAAATGCTGTGGAATTAAGGTGAAATGAACCGAGAAAATCACATTCAAACTGCTGTTGGAGCAAATTAAAAGTCTTCTCATCAACAAATGACTTTCATTCCATGCTTACAAACAAATATTTCATGTTGCCCATGGATTCTCTTGCATACCGCCTAGAAAACTCGAAATTTATTTTTTTTATCCAGTTCCGTCTCTTGCATTCAGTAGCAACAACCAAATTGACATGCTAAACTTCATTGAAAACCATGCAGGCTATGAAGAATGTCCAGAAAACAAAAACAAACACAGAGGTTGTAGCAAGATCTGTGATTGAGTTGGCCTCCCCAAACTGGTTTTGTCTGGTTTGAACCAGACATATTCAGACTAGTGTTTTGTAATTTCGGTGAAAAGCCCCCACAAAAGCACAGTCGAAATGCTGTTGGAGCAAATTGACATTCTTCTCATCCATAAAGGTCTTTAATTTCATGTTAACAAGAAATAATTAATTGTTGCCCATTGTTACTGTTGCATGCAGGCTAGAAAACTCGATTTTTTATTTGTTTTTCTGTTATGCGGTTCCCTTTATTGCATTTGGCTGAAAGACAACAAATTTACATGCTACAATTCATACAATACTGTGCAGTCTATGAGGAATGCACAGAAAACACAAACAAACACAGAGCTTTTAGCAAGATCTGTGATTGAGTTGGCCTCCCGAAATTGTTATGTCTGGTTTGATCCAGACTTATCCAGGAAATCTGTTACGGAATTAAGGTGAAATGCCCCAGAAAATCACAGTCAAACTGCTGTTGGAGCAAATTGACATTCCCCTCCTACACAAAGGTCTTTAATTTCACGTTAACAAGCAATAATTAATTGTTGCCCAATGTTTCTATTGCATGCTGCCTAGAAAACTCGATTTTTTATTTGTTTTTCTGTTACGCGGTTCCCTTTATTGCATTCAGCAGCAAGAAAACAAATTTACGTGCTAAAATTCATACAATACTGTGCAGTCTATGAAGAATGCACAGAAAACACAAACAAACACAGAGCCTCTAGAAAGATCTGTGATTGAGTTGGCCTCAGCAAACCGGTATTGTCTGGTTGGAACCAGCCATATTAGAACAAAATGCTGTGGAATTAAGGTGAAATGCCCCAGAAAATCACATTCAAACTGCTGTTGGAGCAAATTAAAAGTCTTCTTATCAACAAATGACTCGATTTTTTATTTGTTTTTCTGTTATCCGGTTCCCTTTATTGCATTCAGCAGGAAGAAAACAAATTTATATGCTACAATTCATACAAAACTGTGCAGACAGGAAGAATGCACAGAAAACACAAACAAACACAGTGCCTCTAGAAAGATCTCTGATTGAGTTTGCCTCAGCAAACCGGTATTGTCTGGTTGGAACCAGCCATATCCGAACAAAATGCTGTGGAATTAAGGTGAAATGAACTGAGAAAATCACATTCAAACTGCTGTTGGAGCAAATTAAAAGTCTTCTCATCAACAAATGACTTTCATTCCATGCTGACAAACAAAGATTTCATGTTGCCCACGGATTCTCTTGCATACCGCCTAGAAAACTCAAAATTTATTTTTTTATCCAGTTCCGTCTCTTGCATTCAGTAGCAACAAATCAAGTTTACATGCGAAACTTCATTATAAACCATGCAGGCTATGAAGAATGTCCAGAAAACACAAACACAGAGGTTGTAGCAAGATCTGTGATTGAGTTGGCCTCCCAAACTGGTTTTGTCTTGTTTGAACCAGACATATTCAGACTAGTGTTTTGGAATTCGGGTAAAATGCCCCCAGAAAAGCACAAACTGCTGTTGGAGCAAATTGAAATTCTTCTCATCCATAGAGGTCTTTAATTCCATGTTATCAAGAAATAATTAACTGTTGCCCATTGTTTGTGTTGCATGCTGCCTAGAAAACTCAATTTTTTATTTGTTTTTCTGTTATCCGGTTCCCTTTATTTCATTCGGCAGAAAGAAAACAGATTTACATGCTACAATTCATGCAAAACTGTGCAGTCTATGAAGAATGCACAGAAAACACAAACAAACACAGAGGTTGTAGCAAGATCTGTGATTGAGTTGGCCTCCCCAAACTGGTTTTGTCTGGTTTGAACCAGACATATTCAGACTAGTGTTTTGGAATTCGGGTGAAATGCCCCCAGAAAAGCACAGTCAAAATGTTGTTGGAGCAAATTGACATTCTTCTCGTACACAAATGTCTTTAATTTCATGTGAACAAGCAATAATTAATTGTTGCCCATTGTTTCTGTTGCATGCTGCCTAGAAAACTCAATTTTTAATTTTTTTTCTGTTATCCGGTTCCCTTTATTGCATTCAGCAGAAAGAAAACAAATTTACAGGCTACAATTCATACAATACTGTGCAGTCTATGAGGAATGCACAGAAAACACAAACAAACACAGAGGCTGTAGCAAGATCTGTGATTGAGTTGGCCTCCCCAAGTGGTTTTGTCTGGTTTCAACCAGAAACATCCAGACAAAGTGTTTTGGAATTCGGGTGAAATGCCCCCAGAAAAGCACAGTCAAACTGCTTTCGGAGCAAATTTAATTTCTTCTCATCCATAAATGTCTTTAATTTCATGTTATCAAGAAATAATTGATTGTTGCCCAATGTTTCTGTTGCATGCTGCCAAGAAAACTCGAATTTTTATTTGTTTTCTGTTATCTGGTTCCCTTTATTGCATTTGGCAGAAAGAAAACAAATTTACGTGCTAAAATTCATAAAATACTGTGCAGTCTATGAAGAATGCACAGAAAACACAAACAAACACAGAGTTTGTAGCAAGATCTGTGATTGAGTTGGCCTCACCAAACTGGTTTTGTCTGGTTTAAACCAGACTTATCCAGACAAAGTGTTTTGGAATTCGAGTGAAATGCCCCCAGAAAATACAGTCAAACTGCTGTTGAAGCAAATTGAAATTCTTCTCATCAACAAATGACTTTCATTCCATGCTTACTACAAATAATTCATGTTGCCCACGGTTTCTGTTGCATGCTGCCTAGAAATCTCGAAATTTTATTTGTTTTTCTTTTATCCGGTTCCCTCTAATGCATTCAGTAGCAAGAAACCAACAAATCGGTTTTGATACTTTGAACCAGCCATATACAGAAAAGTGTTGTGGAATTAAGGTGATATTGACACAGAAAATCAAAGTGAAATTCTTGTTAGAACATATTAAAATTTTGTCATCCACAAATGTCTTTGGAATTCCAAATGTGTTTGGAATTCTAGTGAAATGCACCCAGAAAATTACAGAGAAACTACTTTTGGCGAAAATTATAATTCGTCTCATTCACAAATGTCTTTAATTCCATGCAGACAAACAAATAATTCCTGTTGCCCACAGATCCGGTTGTATGCTGCCTCTAAAACTTGAATTTTTATTTTTCTTTCTTTTATCCAGTTCCCTGTATTGCATTCAGGAGCAAGAAAACAAATTTACATGCTAAAATTCATTCGAAACATTGCTGTCTATGATGAATGTCCAGAACACAAATTAAATTTTTTTATATGAAGCTTTTTATTTAAAGAATTTAAATTTCCAATGTACAGCTTATGGATTACAATGGCTTCCCCCGCACAACTTCACTCCCTCTCGCTACCCTCCCCTTTCCCTCTCCCTCTCCCCTTCCATTCACATCAAGGTTCATTTTCAATTCTCTTTATACACAGAAGATCAGTTTAGTACATATTACGTAAAGATTTCAACAGTTTGCCCTCACACAGAGACACAAAGTGAAAATACTGCTGGAGTACTAGTTATAGTATTAATTTTTAAATCATTTGCAATTATCTTTATATTCAGAAGATCGATTCAGTGTATACTATGTAAAGATTTCATCAGTTTGCACCCACACAGAAACACAAAGTGTAAAATACTGTTTCAGTACTAGTAATAGCATTATTTCACATTGGATAACACATTAAGGACAGATCCCTCGTGAGACGTAAGTACACAGTGACTCCTGATGTTGATTGAACAATTTGACACTCTTGTTTATGGCGTCAGTAATCTCCCTAGGCTCTAGTCATGAGTTGCCGAGGCTATGGAAGCCTTAAGGGTTAGCCGACTTCGATCTTATTCCGACAGGGTCATAGTCAAAGTGGAAGTTCTCTCCTCCCTTCAGAAAAAGGTAACTCCTTCTTTGATGGCCCATTCTTTCCACTGGGATCTCACTCGCAGAGATCTTTCATTTAGGTCTTCTTTTTTTTTTTCAGAGTATCTTAGCTTTCCATGCCAAAAATATTCTCATGGGCTCTTGAGCCAGATCCGAATGCCTTAAGGGCTGATTCTGAGGCCAGAGTGCTATTTAGGACATCTGCCATTCTATGAGTCTGCTGTGTATCCCAATTCCCATGTTGGATCATTCTCTCCCTTTTTGATTCTATCAGTTAGTATTAGCAGACACTAGTCTTGTTTGTGTGATCCCTTTGACGCTTAGACCAATCAGTGTGATCAATTGTGAACTGAAATTGATCACTTGCACTAGTGAGATGGCCTTGGTACATGCCACCTGGATGGGATTGTATTGGAATCCCTTGGCACAATAGAAAACTCGAATTTTTATTTGTTTTTCTTTTATCCGGTTCCCTTTATTGCATTCGGCAGCAAGAAAACAAATTTTATGCTAACATTCATACAATACTGTGCAGTCTTTGAAGAATGTCCAGAAAACACAAACAAACACAGAGGCTGTAGCAAGATCTGTGATTGAGTTGGCCTCACCAAGCTGGTTTTGTCTGGTTTAAACCAGACATATCCAGACAAAGTGTTTTGGAATTCGGGTGAAATGCCCCCAGAAAAGCACAGTCAAACTGCTGTTGGAGCAAATTGAAATTCTTCTCATGCACAAATGTCTTTAATTCCATGCTAACAAACAAATAATTAATGTTGCCCACAGTTGCTGTTGCATGCTGCCTAGAAAACTCGAATTTTTTTGTTTATCTTTTATCTGGTTCCCTTTATTGCATTCAGCAGCAAGAAAACGAAGTTACATGCTAAAATTCATACAATACTGTGCAGTCTATGAAGAATGTCCAGAAAACACAAACAAACACAGAGGCTGTAACAAGATCTGTGATTGAGTTGGCCTCAACAAACCGGTTGTCTCTGGTTTGAACCAGTCATGTCCAGACAAAGTGTTGTGGAATTAAGTGAAAGGAACCGAGAAAATAACATTCAAACTGCTGTTGAAGCAAATTAAAATTCTTATCATGCACAAATGTCTTTAATTCCATGCTTACAAACAAATATTTCATGTTGCCCACAGTTTCTATTTCATGCTGCCAAGAAAACTCGAAAAAATTTTTTCTTTTATTGAGGTCCCTCTATTGCATTCAGTAGCAACAAACCAAATTTATATGCTAAACTTCATTCAGAACCATGCAGGTTGTGAAGAATGTCCAGAAAACACAAAGAAACAGAGAGGTTATAGCAAGATCTGTGATTGAGTTGGCCTCCCAAACTGGTTTTGTCTTGTTTGAACCAGACATATTCAGACTAGTGTTTTGGAATTCGGGTAAAATGCCCCCAGAAAAGCACAAACTGCTGTTGGAGCAAATTGAAATTTATCTCATCCATAAATGTCTTTAATTTCATGTTATCAAGAAATAATTAATTGTTGCCCAATGTTTCTGTTGCATGCTGCCAAGAAAACTCGAATTTTTATTTGTTTTTTTTTCCAGTTCCTTTTACTGTATTCAGCAGCAAGAAAACAAATTACATGCTAAAATTCATACAATACTGTGCAGTCAATGAAGAATGTCCAGTAAACACAAATAAACACAGAGGTTGTAGCAAGATCTGTGATTGAGTTGGCCTCCCCAAACTGGTTTTGTCTGGTTTGAACCAGACTTATCCAGAGAAAGCGTTTTGGAATTCAGGTGAAATTCCCCCAGAAAAGCACACTCAAACTGCTGTTGGAGCAAATTGACATTCTTCTCGTACACAAATGTCTTTAATTCCATGCTTACAAACAAATAATTCATGTTGCCCAAGGTTTCTGTAGCATGCTGCCTAGAAACCTCAAATTTTTATTTGTTTTTCTTTTATGCAGTTCCGTCTCTTGCATTCAGTAGCAAAAAAACAAATTTACATGCTAAAATTCATACAATACTGTGCAGTCTATGAAGAATGCACAGAAAACACAAAGAAACACAGAGGTTGTAGCAAGATCTATGATTCAGTTGGCCTCCTCAAACTGGTTTTGTCTGGTTTGAAACGGACATATCCAAAGTGTTTTGGAATTCGGGTGATATGAGAGCAGAAAATCACAGTCAAACTGCTGTTGGAGCAAATTGAAATTCTCATCCACAAATGTCTTTAATTCCATGCATACAAACAAATAATTTCTTTTATCCAGTTCTCTCTATTGCATTCAGTAGTAAGAAAACAAATTTGCATGCTAAAATTCATTCAAAACATTGCAATCTAGGAAGAATTCCAGAAAACAAAAACAAAAACAGAGGCTGTAGCAAGATCTGTGATTGCGTTAGCCTCACCACACCAGGTTTGTCTAGTTTGAACCAGCCATATTCGGGCAACGTTTTGTGGAGTTAAGGTGAAATGTACCCAGAAATGATAGTCAAAATACCCTTGGAACAAATTGAAATATTTCTCATCCGCAAATGCTGATAATTCCATGCTTACAAACAAATAATTCATGTTGCCCAAGGTTTCTGTTGCATGCTGCTTAGACAACTCAAACTTTTATTTTTTTTCTGTTATCCAGTTCCCTCTATTACTTTCAGCAGCAAGAAAACAAATTTACATCCTGAAATTCATTCACAACCATGCAGTCTATGAAGAATGTCCAGAAAACACAAACACACACAGAGGCTCTAGCAAGATCTATGATTGAGGTAGCCTCACCATACCGGTTTTGTCTGGTTTGAACCAGCCATATCCAGACGAAGTGAAATGCACCAAAAACAACCACAATATACTGGTTATGGAGCAAATTGAAATTCTCCGATCCGCTAATGTATTCAATTCCATGCTAAAAAACAAATAACTCATGTTGCTCACGGTTTCTGCTGCATGCTGCCGAAACAACTCGAATTTTTATTTTTTTTTCTTTTATCCAGTTCCCTCTATTGCATTCAGCAGCAAGAAAACAAATTTACATGCTCAAATTCATTCATGACATTGCAGTCTATGAAAAATATCCGGAAAACACTAACAAACAAAGAGGCTGTAGAAAGACCTGTGATTGAGTTAGCCTCAAGAAACCGGGTTTGTCTGGTATGAACCTTCCATATTTGGACAAAGTGTTGTGGAATTAAGGTGAATATACCAACAAAATCATACTCAAACTGCTGTTGGAACAAGTGAAATTCTTCTCATCCACAATTCCTTTAATTCCATGCTTACAAACATATGATTCATGTTGTTCACGGTTTCTGATGCATGCTACCTAGACAACTCAAATTTTTAATTTTTTTCTGTTATCCAGTTCCCTCTATTTCATTCAGCAGCTAGAAAACAAATTTACATGCTAAAATTCATTCATGCCATTGCAGTCAATGAAGAATGTCCAGAAAACACAAACAAACCCAGAGGTTGTAGCAAGATCTATGATTGAGTTAGCTTCACCATACCGATTTTGTGTAGTTTGAACCAGAAATATCCGGACAAAGTTTGTGGAATTTGGATGAAATGCAACTAGAAATTCACAGTCAAACCACTGTTGGAGCAAATTGAAATTCTTCTCATCCACAAATGTCTTTAATTCCATTCTTACAAACATATAATGCATGTTGCTCACGGTTTCTGCTACATGCTGCCTAAACAACTCGAATTTTTATTTTTTTTCTTTTATCCAGTTCGCTCTATTGCATTCAATAGTAAGAAAACAAATTTACATGCTAAAATTCATTCAAAGCCATGCAGGTTGTGAAGAATCTCCAGAAAACACAAACAAACACAGAGGCTGTAACAAGATCTGTGATTGACTTAGCCTCACCAAACCTGTTTGTCTGGTTTGAACCAGCCATATCGGGACAAAGTGTTGTGGAATTAAGTTGAAATGTACCCAGAAAATCCTAGTCAAACTAGCCTTGGAACAAATTGAAATATTTCTCATCCACAAATGCCTATAATCCCATGCTTACAAACAAATAATACATGTTGCCCAAGGTTTCTGTTGCATGCTTCCTAGAAAACTCGAATTTTTATTTTTTTTGTTTATCCAGTTCCTTCTATTTCATTCAGTAGCAAGAAAACAAATTTACATGTCAAATTCGTTCAAAACATTGCAGTTTATGAAGAATGTCCAGAAAACACAAACAAACACAGAGGCTGTAGCAAGATCTGTGATTGAGTGAACCTCACCAAACCGGGTTTGCCTGGTTTGAACCATCCATGTCCCGATAAAGTGTTGTGCAATTAACATGAAATGTACCCAGAAAATCACAGTCAAACTGCCCTTGGAACAAATTGAAATTTTTCTCCTCCAAAAATGTTTAATTCCATGTTTACAATCATATAATTCATGTTGCTCACGGTTTCTGATGCATGCTACCTAGACAACTCGAATTTTTATTTTTTTTCTGTTATCCAGTACCTTCTATTTCATTCAGCAGCAACAAAACAAATTTACATGTCAAATTCATTCAAACCATTGCAGTTTATGAAGAATGTCCAGAAAACACAAACACAGAGGCTGTAGCAAGATCTGTGATTGACTTAGCCTCACCAAACCGGGTTTGTCTGATATGAACCAGCCATATCTGGATAAAGTGTCGTGGAATTAAGGTGAAATGTACCCAGAAAATCACAGTCAAACTGCCCTTGGAACAAATTGAAATTCTTCTCATCCACAAATTCCCCTTATTCCATGCTAGAAAACAAATGATAAATGTTCCTCACGGTTACTCTTGCATGCTACCTAGACAACTAGAATTTTTATTGCTTTTCTTTTATCCAGTTCCCTCTATTGCATTCAGCAGCAAGAAAACAAATTTACATGCTAATATTCATTCAAACCATTGCAGTTTATGAAGAATGTCCAGAAAACACAAACAAACACGGAGGCCGTAGCAAGATCTGTGATCGAGTTGGCCTCAACAAACCGGTTGTGTCTGGTAGGAACCAGACATATCCAGACAAAGTGTTTTGGAATTCGGGTGAAATGTAGCCAGAAAATCACAGTCAAACTGCTGTTGGAGCAAATTGAAATTCTTCTCATCCACAAATGTCTTTAATTCCATGCTTACAAACAAATAATTCATTTTTCCCATGGTTTCTGTTGCATGCTGCCTAGACATCTCGAATTTTTATATTTTTCTTTTATCTAGTTCCCTCTCTTGCATCAGTAGCAAGAAAACAAATTTAATGCTAAAATTCATTCAAAACCATGGGGTCTATGAAGAATGTCCAGAAAACACAAACAAGCACAGACGCTGTAGCAAGATCTGTGATTGACTTAGCCTCACCAAACCTGTTTGTCTGGTTTGAACCAGCCATATATGCACAAAGTGTTGTGGAATTCGGGTGAAATGCACCCAGAAAATCAGTTAAACTAGTTTTCGAGCAAATTGAAATTCTACTCATCCACAAATGTCTTTAATTTCATACTTAAAAACAAATAATTCATATTTTTTCAGAACCAAGAACACATTTATTCAAGCAATCTTACTATATGACACATTATTTTTTCTAAGACACAAGTACATTTCCATATTAAATAATATATTGATGCAACTCTTCATATCTGAAGACGAGAATGGTGTTTTCAAAATGTTGCATTTACTTTTCTAAGCAAAACTTGACCATTTGGTGGCTGAGATAATTTATGTCTCATATATCAAGAATAATATTAACTTGAACCTAAAAAATTGTTTCCTGTTTCAAGGATATTCAGAGGATACAATAAAATATTCAAAGACAAACTAAGAGAATCCAGACAAAAAAAGAAGAGAATGAGGTGGGCTTTGGGACAGCTAGCCTTTGTCTCCAGCCCATCAGTGAAATGTTAATAGATATGTGCAGCCAGTGCCACAGCTCACTAGGCTAATCCTCTGCCTGTGGCCCCAGCACCCCAGGTTCTAGTCTCAGTCAGGGTGCCGGTTCCATCCTGATTGCTCCTCTTCCAGTCCAGCTCTCTGCTGTGGCCCGGGAAGGCAGTGAAGGATGGCCCAAGTCCTTGGGCCCTGCACCCGCATGGGAGACCAGGAGGAGACACCTGGCTCTTGGCTTCGGATTGGCCCAGCATGCCAGCCACAGCGCGCTGGCCATGGTGGCTATTTGGGGGTGAACCAACGGAAAAGGAAGACCTTTCTCTCTGTCTCTCTCACTGTCTAACTCTGCCTTCTCAAAAAAAAAAAAATAGGTACGTGCAAGACTAAATGAAAAAGATAGGCAGAGTGAATCCTGCAAATCTTCCTGCTTTGCTCCCTGAACATGTCTGATAATGTGGAGAAACTGAAGTAATCATTGACCATTAGATGAGACAGAAATACATTGCTGAACAAAAATAAATACTATTAATTCATGAAATCAGGTAACAATGGTACACAAGAATGTTGTCATATTAGAGAAAAGCATACTTTCTTTTCATGATTGGATCTGGGATGATATGATGAGTCTAAAATACTAAGAGACTATGTATTATGAAAAAACTGCATGAATTTATATATTTTTATACAAAAATGAACTTGCCTATTAAGTCCATTTTGGCAAAAAATTTTAAAATTCCCTTGTCTTTGTATGTTGATAAATCTTCTTTGAATACCAGATTGCTTTTGTACCAATTTATTACTCAGATTGACACTTATTTTTCTTTTCTAAGGCTGTACAATATGACTAAAAAAGAATATAAAATTTCACATCTACAATTGTTACAATTGAGGGGAGGAGAGGGGGAGAGGGAAGAGAAGGGAGAGGAAAGGGGGGAGGGAAAGAAAAGGGAAGGGGAGGGGAGGGAGAGGGACATGGGGGTGGTAGGGATCCAAGCACTTGGGCCATCTTCTGCTGCTCTCCCAGGAGCCTGATCTGAAGTAGAGCAGCCAGGACTCGAACACTTGAACTGGCGCTCACTTGGGATGCCGTGATGCTGGTGGCACTTAATCCACTGTGCCACCATGCTGGCCCCCTTAGGAAATTTCTGAAGTGACCCTCAGCTTCACATCTGCCTGGACAAGAGGACTATAACAGATGGAAAAGCTTCAGGAAAAGTGGTCCATGAGCAGCCAGAGTACAGGTGTCTGCAGCTACAGGTGCATCTGGTTACTTATGGATACAAACAGATACTCAGGGAGCTTCAACCCCAATACAGGAAGTGCCCAGATTCCTAGTTTACCTGTCCATTATGCCTAACATCTGTATGCGAATGTCTTGAGCTAGGCGCAGGGAATGAGTCTGGATAAAGTTCTCATTCTGCTGGCTGTGTACAACTCCTGGAAGAACAACAAATTCTCTATCCCCTGGTGCTATGAGAACTTTATCCAAATAATTCATATTGTCCATGATTTCTGTTGCATGATGCCTAGAAAACTCAAAGTTTTATTTTTTTTCTTTTATACTGTTCCCTCTATTTCATTCAGGAACAAGAACACAAATTTACATGCTAAAATTCATTCAAAACCATGCAGGCTATGAAGAATGTTAGAAAACACTAACAAACACAGGGTGTAGCAAGATCTGTGATTGAGTAAGCCTCACAGAACCGGTTTTTTCTGCTTTGAACCAGCCATATCCGGACAAAGTGTTGTAGAATTTGGGTGAAATGGACCCAGAAAATCACAGTGAAACTGCTGTTGCAGCAAATTGAAATTATTCTCATCCACAAATGTCTTTAATTTCATGTTCACAAGGAATAATTCATGTTGCCCACAGATTCTGTTGCATGCTGCCTAAAAAACTCAAATTTTTATTTTTTTTCTTTTATCCAGTTCCATCTATTGCATTCAGCAGCAGGAAAACAAATTTACATACTAAAATTCATTCAAAACAGTGCACTCTATTAAGAATGTCCAGAAAACACTAACAAACACATAGGCAGTTGCAAGATGTGTGATTGAGTTAGCCTCACCAAACCGGTTTTTTCTGCTTTAGACCAGACATATCCGGAGAAAGCGTTGTGGAATTAAGGTGAAATTACCCAGAAATTCACAGTGAAACTTAGTTTGAACAAATTGAAATTCTTCTCATCCACAAA
Source organism: Sylvilagus floridanus (assembly GCA_949820135.1). Lineage (NCBI taxonomy): Eukaryota > Metazoa > Chordata > Mammalia > Lagomorpha > Leporidae > Sylvilagus > Sylvilagus floridanus. The sequence continues at coordinate 46,086,354 of OX463230.1, read as the reverse complement.
TGTCTTTATTTCCATGCTTAGAAACAAATATTTCCTGTTGCCCACGGTTTCTGTTGTATGCTGCCTAGACAAGTCAATTTTTTTCTTTTATCCAGTTCTCTCTACTTCATTCTGGAGCAAGAAAACAAATTTACATTCTAAAATTATTCAAGACCATGCAGTCCATGAAGAATGTCCAGAAAACACAAACAAACACGGAGGCTGTATCAAGATCTGTGATTGAGGTAGCCTCCCCAATCCAGGTTTGTATGGTTTGAACCAGCAATATCCGGACAAAGTGTTGTAGAATTTGGGTGAAATGCACCCAGAAAATCACAGTCAAAATGCTGTTGAAGCAAATTGAAATTCTTCTCATCCACCAATATCTTGAATTTCATGTTAATAAAAAATAATTCATGTTGCCCACAATTTCTGGAGCACACTGCCTGAAAAACTCGAATTTTTATTTTTTTTCTTTTATCCGATTCCCCCTATTTCATTCAGTAGCAAGAAAAGAAATTTACATGCTAAAATTCATTCAAAACCATGCAGTCAATGAAGAATGTCCAGAAAACAAAAACAAACACAGAGGCTGTAGCAAGATCTCTGATTAAGCCTCACCAAACCGGTTTTCTGGTTTGAACCAGCCATATCCGGACAAAGTGTTGTGGAATTAAGGTGAAATGCACACAGAAAGTCACAGTGAAACTAGATTTCGAGCAAATTGAAATTCTTCTCTTCCACAGATCTCTTAATTCCATGTTAATAAGAAATAATTCATGTTGCCCACGGATTCGGTGGCATGCTGCTTAGAGAACTCAAATTTTTTTTTCCCCTTTTCCTGTTCCCTCTATTTCATTCAGCAGCAAGAAAACAAATTTACATGCTAAAATTCATTCAAAACATTGTAGTCTATGAAAAATATCCATAAAACACAAACGAACACAGAGGCAGTAGCAAGATCAGTGATTGAGTTAGCCTCACAAAACCGGGTTTGTCTGGTTTGAACCAGCCATATCCAGACAAAGTGTTGTGGAATTCGGGTGAAATGCACCCATAAACTCACAGTCAAACTGCTGTTGGAGCAAACTGAAATTCTACTCATCCAAAGATGTCCTTAATTCCATGCTTACAAACAATTAATTATTGTTGCCCATGGTTTCTGTTGCATGTTGCCTAGAAAAACTTGAATTTTATTTTTTTTCTTTTATCCAGTTCCCTCAATTATATTCAGAAGCAAGAAAACAAAATCCTATATGGTAAATTTCATACAAAACCATGCCATCTATGAAGAATGTCCAGAAAACACAAACAAACACAGAGGCTGTAGCAATATGTGTGATTTAGTAGGCCTCACCAAACCGGGTTTGTCGGGTTTGAACCAGCCATATCCGGACAAAGTGTTGTGGAATTAAGGTGAATTGCCCCAGAAAATCACAGTGAAACTGCTGTTCGAAAAAATTGAAATTCGTCTCATCCACAAATGTCTTTATTCCATGCTTACAAACAAATATTTCATGTTGCCCATGGTTTCTGTTGCAGGCTGCCTAGACAACTCGAATTTTTATTTTTTTTCTTTTATCCAGTTCCTAATATTTCATTCAGCAGCAAGAAAACAAAATCATATATTGTATAATTCATTCAAAAGCATGCAGTATATGAAGAATGTCCAGAAACACAAACACAGAGGCTGTAGCAAGATCTGTGATTCAGGTAGCCTCACCAAACCAGGCTTTTCTAGTCTGAATCAGCCATATCCGGACAAAGTGTTGTGGAATTCAGGTGAAATGCTCCCATAAGATCACAAACGGCTGTTGGAGCAAATTGAAATTCTTATCATCCACAAATGTCTTTAATTCCATGCTTACAAACAAATAATTCATGTTGCACTCAATTTTGTTGAATGGTGCCTAAAAAACTCGAAATTTTATTTTTTTCTTTTATCCAGTTCCCTCTATTTTATTCAGCAACAAGAAAACATATTTACATGATAAAATTCATTCATTTCATTGCAGTCTATGAAGAATGTCCAGAAAACAAAAACACACACAGAGGCTCTTCCAAGATACGTGATTGAGATAGCCTCACCAAAGCTGTATTTGCTGGTTTGAACCAGCCATATCCAGACAAAGTGCTGTTTAGTTCGGGTGAAATGCACCCAGAAAATCACAGTCAAACTGCTGTTGGAACAAATTGAAATTCTTCTCATCCACAAATGTCTTTAATTTCATGCTTGCCAACAACTAATTCATGTTGCCCACTGTTTCTCTTGCATGCTGCCTAGAAAACTCGAATTTTAGTTTTTTTTCTTTATCCAGTTCCCTTTATTGCATTCAGGAGCAAGGAAACAACTTTACATGCTAAAATTCATTCAAAAGCATGTAGTCTATGAAAAATGTCCAGAAAACACAAACAGAGGCTGTAGCAAGATCTGTGATTGAGTTTGCCTCAACAAACCTGTATTTACTGGTTTAAACCAGCCATAACCGGACAAAGTGTTGTGGAATTCAGGTGAAATGCACCCAGAAAATTACAGTCAAACTACTGTTGGAGCAAATTTAAATTCTCCTCATCCACAAATGTCTTTAATTCCATGCTTACAAACAAATAATTCATGTTGGCCACGGTTTCCGTTGCATGCTGCATAGAAACATCGCATTTTCATTTTTTTCTTTCATACAGTTCCCTTTATTTCATTCAGCATGAAGCAAACAAATTTACATGCTACAATTCATTAAAAACTGTTACAGTATATGAAGAATATCCAGAAAACACAAGCAAAAACAGAGGCTGCAGCAAGATCTGTGATTGAGTTGGCCTCACAAAACCAGGTTTGTCTGGTTTGAACCAGCAATATCTGGACAAACTGTTGTGGAATTCGGGTGATATTCACCCAGAAAATCACAGTGAAACTAGTTTTGGAGCAAAGTGAAATTCGTCTCATCCACAAATGTCTTTAATTTCATGCTTACAAACAACTAATTCATGTTGCCCATGGTTTCTCTTGCATGCTGCCTAGAAAACTCGAATTTTTATTTTTTTATGAGTTCCTCCTACTGCATTCAGGAGCTAAAAAACAAATTTACATGTTAAAATTCATTCAAAAGCATGTAGTCTATGAAGAATGTCCAGAAAACAGAAACAAAAACAGAGGTTCTACCAAGATACATGATTGAGTTAGCCTCACCAAACTGGTAATTTCTGGTCTGAAGCCTCCATATCCGAAAAAAGTATTGTGGAATTCAGGTGAAATGCACCCAGAAAATCACAGTCAAACTGCTGTTGCAGGAAATTGAAATTCGTCTAATCCAACAATGTCTTTAATTTCATATTAACAAGAAATAATTCATGTTTCCCATGGTTTCTGTGGCATGCTGCCTAGAAAACTCGAATTTTTATCTTTTTCTTTTATACAGTTCCCTCCATTGCCATCAGCAGCAAGGAAACAAAATTTTACATGGAAAAATTCACTCAAATCCTTGTATCTATGAAGAATGTCCAGAAAACACGAACAAACACAGAGACGGTAGCAAGATCTGTGATTGAGTTAGCCTCAACAAAGCATATTTTTATGGTTTCAATCAGCCATATACGGACAAAGTGCTGGGGAATTCAGGTGAAATGCACCCAGAAAATCTCAATGAAACTGCTGTTCGAACAAATTGAAATTCTTCTCATCCACAAATGTCTTTAATTCCATGCTTACAAATATTTCATGTTGCCCACGGGTTCTGTTGCCTGCTGACTAGACAACTCCAATTATTAATTTTTTCTTTCATCCAGTTCCCCCTATTTCATTTAGAAGCAAGAAAACAAATTTACATGCTAAGATTCATTCAAATTGTTGGAGTCTGTGAAGAATATCCAGAAAACTCAAACAAAAACGGAGGCTGTAGCAAGATCAGTGATTGAGTTAGCATCACCAAAATGTCTTTCTCTGGTTTGAACCAGCCATATCAGCACAAAGTGTTGTGGAATTAAGGTGAAATGCCTCGAAAAAAAAAATCACAGTGAATCTATTTTTTAGCAGATTGAAATTCTTCTCATGCATAAATGCCTTTAATTCCATGCTTACAAACAAATAATGCATCTTGCACTCGATTTCTGTTGCATGCTGCCTAGAAAACTGAAATTTTTATTTACTTCATTTATCTAGTTCCCTCATATACATTCAGCAGCAAGAAAACAAATTTACATGCTGAAATTCATTCAAAACATTACAATCTATTAAGAATGTCCAGAAAACACAAACAATCATAGAGGCTGTAGCAAGATCTGTGATTCAGTTAGCCTCACCAAACCGGATTTTTTTGGTTTGAACCAGTCATATCCTGACAAAGTGCTGAGGAATTCGGGTGAAATACACCAAGAAAATCACAGTAAAACTGCTGTTGGAGCAAATTGAAACTCTTACCATCGGCAAATGTCTTTGATTCCTTGCTTACAAACAAATAATTCATGTTGCCCTCAGTTTCTGTAGCAATCTTTTAGACAACTCAAATTTTTATTTTTTTTTCTTTTATCGAGTTCCCTATTTACATTTAGGAGCAAGAATACAAATTTACATGCTACAATTCATACAATACTGTGCAGTCTATGAAGAATGTCCAGAAAACACAAACAAACACAGAGGCTGTAGCAAGATCTGTGATTGAGTTTGCCTCACCAAACAGGGTTTTTCTGGTTTGGACAAGCCATATCCAGACAAAATCTTGTAGAATTAAGGTGAAACGTACACAGAAAATCACATTGAAACTGCTGTTGGAACAAATTGAAAATCTTCTCTTCCACAAATGTCTTTAATTCCATGCTTACAAACAAATAATTCATGTTGCCCATGGTTTCTGTTGCATGCTGCCTCTAAAACTCGAAGTTTTATTTTTATTCTTTTGCCCAGTTCCCTCTATTCCATTCAGCATCAAACAAACAAATTTACATGCTACAATTCATTCAAAACATTGCAGTCTATGAAGAATGTCCAGAAAACACAAACAAACACAGAGGCTGTAGCAAGATCTTGATTGAGTTAGCCTCAATCAAGTTTTGTCTGGTTTGAACCAGCCATATCTGCACAAAGTATTGTGGAATTCGGGTGAAAGGGACATAGAAAATCATAGTGAAAAAGACTTGGAGCAAAGTCAAATTCTTCTCATAGCCAAATGACTTTATTTTATGCTTACAAACAAATATTTCATGTTGCCCACGGTTTCTGTTGCAATCTTTTAGACAACACAAATTTTTATTTTTTTTCCTTTATCCAGTTCCCTCTATTACATTTAGGAGCAAGAAAACAAATTTACATGCTACAAATCATTCAAAACATTGCAGTCTATGAAGAATGTCCAGAAAACACAAGCAAACACAGAGGCTGTAGCAAGATCTGTGATTGAGTTTGCCTCACCAAACAGGGTTTTTCTGGTTTGGACAAGCCATATCCAGACAAAATCTTGTGGAATTCAGGTGAAATGTACACAGAAAATCACATTGAAACTGCTGTTGGAACAAATTGAAAATCTTCTCTTCCACAAATGTCTTTAATTCCATGCTTACAAACAAATAATTCATGTTGCCCATGGTTTCTGTTGCATGCTGCCTCTAAAACTCGAAGTTTTATTTTTATTCTTTTGCCCAGTTCCCTCTATTGCATTCAGCATCAAGCAAACAAATTTACATGCTACAATTCATTCAAAACATTGCAGTCTGGGCCGGCGCCGTGGCTCAACAGGCTAATCCTCTGCCTTGCGGCGCCGGCACACCGGGTTCTAGTCCCGGTCGGGGCGCCGGATTCTGTCCCGGTTGCCCCTCTTCCAGGCCAGCCCTCTGCTGTGGCCCGGGAGTGCAGTGGAGGATGGCCCAGGTGCTTGGGCCCTGCACCCCATGGGAGACCAGGAAAAAGCACCTAGCACCTGGCTCCTGCCATCAGATCAGCGCGGTGCGCCGGCCGCAGCGCGCCGGCCGCGGCAGCCATTGGAGGGTGAACCAACGGCAAAAGGAAGACCTTTCTGTCTGTCTCTCTCTCTCTCACTGTCCACTCTGCCTGTCAAAAATAAAAAAAAAAACATTGCAGTCTATGAAGAATGTCAGGAAAAAAAAAAAAACAGACACAGAGGCTGTAGCAAGATCTTGATTGAGTTAGCTTCCCCAAACTGGTTTTGTCTGGTTTGAACCAGCCATATCTGCACAAAGTATTGTGGAATTTGGGTGAAAGGGACATAGAAAATCATAGTGAAGCTAGTTTTGGAGCAAAGTCAAATTCTTCTCATAGCCAAATGTCTTTAATTTCATGCTTACAAACAAATAATTCATGTTGCACGCGATTTTGCTTGCATGTTGCCTAGAAAACTCACATTTTTTTATGTTTTCTCTTTTATCCAGTTCCCTCAATTGCATGCAGCAGCAAGCAAACAAATTTACATGCCAAAATTCATTAAAAACAGTGCTGTCTATGAAGAATGAGCACAAAACACAAACAAACACAGAGGCTGTAGCAAGATCTGCATTTGAGTTAGCCACAACAAACAGGGTGTGTCTGGTTTGAACCAGCCATAATCGGACAAAGTATTGTGGAATTCAGGTGAAATGCACCCAGAAATTCACAGTGAAACTAGTTTTACAGCCAATTGAAATTCTTCTCATCCACAAATATCTTTAAATCCATTCTTACTAACATATAATTCATGTCGCACTTGATTTCTGTTGCATGCTGCCTAGAAAACTGAAATTTTTATTTTTTTCTTTTATCCAGTTCCCTTTATTGTTTCAGCATCAAGAAAAGAAATTTACATGATAAATTCATTCAAAACCATGCAGGATATGAATAATGTCCAGAAAACACAAACAAACACAGAGGCTGTAGCAAGATCTGTGACTGAGTTAGCCTCACCAAACCAGTTTTTCTGGTTTGGATCAGCCATATCTGGACAAAGTGCTGGGAAATTCATGTGAAATGCACCCAGAAAATCAAAGTCAAACTGCTATTGGAGCAAATAGAAATTCTTACCATTGGCAAATGTCTTTAATTCCACGCTTCCAAACAAATAATTCTTGTTGCCCTCAGTTTTTGTTGCAATCTTCCTAGACAAATAAAATTTTTATTTTTTTATCCAGTTCCCTCTATTGCATTCAACAGCAAGAAAAAAAATTAACCTGATAAAATTAATTCAAAACCATGCAATCTATGAAGATTGTCCAGAAAATACAACCAAACATAGAAGCTGTAGCAAGATCTTTGAGTTAGATAGCCTCACCAAACCGGTTGTGTCTGGTTTAATCATCCATATCCTGAGAAAGTGTTTGTTCCTTGTGATTTTCTGTGTGCATTTCAACCAAATTCCACAACATCTTGTCCCGATATGGCTGTTTCAAACGAGACACAACCAGTTTGGTGCAGCTAACTCAATTACAGATATTGCAATGGAGGGAAATGAATAAAAGAAAAAAATAAAATTAAAGTTTTCTCAGCAGAATGCAACAGAAACGGTTGGCAACATTAACTATTTCTTGTTTACATGAAATTAAAGACATTGTGAATGAGAAGAAATTTCTTTTGCTCCAACAGCAGTTAGACTATGATTTTCTCCCTCCATTTCACCCGAAATGGACAACACTTTGTCCGGATATGGCTGGTTCCAACCAGAAAAAACCGGTTTGTTGAGGCTAATGCAATCACAGACCTTGCTACCAGCCTCTGTGTTTGATTGTGTTTTCTGGGTTTTCTTCATAGACTGCACGGATTTGAATGAATTTTAGGATGTAAGATTTGGTTTCCTTGCTGCTGAATGCAATTGAGGGAACTGGGTAAAAGAAAAAAATACAAATTCGAGTTTTCTTGGCAGTATGCAACAGAAACCGTGGGCAACATGAATTATTTCTTGTTAACATGAAATTAAAAACATTTCTGGATGTTAAAAATTTCAATTTGCTCCAAAACTGTGGTTTGACTTTTTCTGAGTCCACTTCACCCTAATTCCACAACACGTTGTCCGGATATGGCTGGTTCAAACCAGACACAAATGGTTTGGTGAGGCTATCTCAATCACAGATCTTGCAATGGAGAGAAATGGTTAAAAGAAAAAAAATGAAAATCAAGTTTTCTAGGCACTATGCAATAAAAATGGTGGGAATATGACTTATTTCTAGTTAACAAAAATTAAAGACATTTGTAGATGAGAAGAATATCCTTTTGCGCCAAAAGCTGTTTGTGAGTTTCCCTTCATTTCACCTGAATTAGAAAAGACTGTGTCCGGATATTCCTGGTTCAAACCAGAAAAAACCGGTTTGGTGAGGATATCTCAATAGACTGCAATGTTTTGAATGAATTTTAGCATGTAAATTTGTTTTCTATCTGCTAAATGCAATGGAAGGAACTGCATAAAAGAAAAAAATAAAAATTCGAGGTTTCTAGGCTGTATGCAAGAGAAACCGAGGGCAACATGAATTATTTGTTTGATAACATGGAATTAAAGACATTTGCGGATGATAAGAATATCACTTTGCTGGCCGGCGCCGTGGCTCAACAGGCTAATCCTTCGCCTTGCGGCGCTGGCACACTGGGTTCTAGTCCCGGTCGGGGAGCCGGATTCTGTCCCGGTTGACCCTCTTCCAGGCCAGCCCTCTGCTGTGGCCCGGGAGTGCAGTGGAGGATGGCCCAGGTGCTTGGGCCCTGCACCCCATGGGAGACCAGGAAAAAGCACCTAGCACCTGGCTCCTGCCATCAGATCAGCGCGGTGCGCCGGCCGCAGCGCGCCGACCACGGCAGCCATTGGAGGGTGAACCAACGGCAAAGGAAGACCTTTCTGTCTGTCTCTCTCTCTCTCACTGTCCACTCTGCCTGTCAAAAAATAAAAAAAATAAAAAATAAAAAAAATTTAAAAAAAAGAATATCACTTTGCTGCAAGATCAGTTTGACTGTGATTCTCTGGGTGCTTTTCACTCGAATTCAAAAACACATTGTCTGCATATGGCTGGTTCAAACCAGACACAACTGATTTGGTGAGGCTATCTCAATTACAGATCTTGCAACAGCCTCTGTGTTTGATTGTGTTTTCTGGACATTCTTCATAGACTGCATGTTTTTGAATGAATATTAGCATGTAAATTTGTTTCCTGATGCTGAATGAAATACAGAAAACTGGATATAAGAAAAAAATAAAACAAGACTAGTGTCTGCTAATACTAACTGATAGAATCAAATAGGGAGAGAACGGTCCATCATGGGAAGTGGGAGACACAGCAGACTCTTAGAGTGGCAGATGTCCTAAATGGCACTCTGGCCTCAGAATCAGCCCTTAAGGCATTCGGATCTGGCTCAAGAGCCCATGAGAGTATTTTAGGCATGGAAAGCTAAGACACTCTGAAAAACAAAAAAAAAGAAGACATAAATGAAAGATCTCTGCAAGTGAGATCCCAGTGGAAAGAACGGGGCCTTCAAAGAAGGAGGTGCCTTTCTCTGAAGGGAGGAGAGAACTTCCACTTTGACTATGACCCTGTTGGAATAGGATCGAAGTTGGCGAACCCTAAAGGCTTCCATAGCCTCGGCAGCTCATGACTAGAGCCTAGGGAGATTGCTGACGCCATAAACAAGAGTGTCAAATTGTTAAATCAACTTCAGGAGTCACTGTGTACCTACGTCTCATGTGGGATCTGTCCTTAATGTGTTATCCAATGTGAAATAATGCTATTACTAGTACTGAAACAGTATTTTTACACTTTGTGTTTCTGTGTGGGTGCAAATTGATGAAATCTTTACATAGTATATATTGAATCGATCTTCTGTATATAAAGATAATTGCAAATGATTAAAAAATCTTGGTGTTAAACTGGAAATTGCATAGACAATTAATCAATTTTTTAAAAAAAAAATCATGTAGGATCTCTGTCCTTAATGTGCTGTACATTGTGAATTAATACTATAACTAGTACTCCAACAGTATTTTCATTTTGTGTCTCTATGTGAGGGCAAACTGTTGAAATCTTTACGTAATATGTACTAAACTGATCTTCTGTGTATAAGGAGATTTGAAAATGAATCTTGATGTGAACAGAAGGGGAGAGGGAGCGGGAGGGGGGAGGGTGGCGGAAGGGAGGGAAGTTGTGGGGGGGGGAGCCATTGTGGTCCATGAGCTGTACTTTGGAAACTTATATTCTTTAAATAAAAGCTTTATAAAAAAAAAAGAATTGTGTCTACAAAGCACATTGGATCTGTTAAAAATTAATTAAAATAAAAAAGAGCCTACAGATATACAAGGACTAAATGCTATATCATGTCCTAAGTTGATCTTGTGAAACCAAAAGTATACTGGATAAAATCTGTGAATTCAGAATAAAATGTGGACTTTAGTTAATAAAAAAAAAAATTCGAGGTTTCTAGGCAGTATGCAAGAGAAACCATGGGCAACATGAATTATTTGCTTGTAAGCATGAAATTAAAGACATTTGTGCATGAGACGAATTTCGTTTTGCTCCAACAGCAGTTTGACTGTGATTTTCTGGGTGCATTTCACTCGAATTCCCCAACACTTTGTCTGGACACGGAAGGATCAAACCAGACAAAACCTGTTTGGTGAGGCTAACTCAATAACAGATCTTGAGAGAGCCTCTGTGTTTGTTTGTGTTTGCTGCAAATTCTTCATAGACTGCCAGGTATTGAATGAATTTTAGCATGTAAATTTGTTTTCTTGATGCTGAATGAAATAGAGGGAACTGGTTAAAAGAAAAAAAATAAAATTTTGAGTTTTCCAGGCAGCATGCAACAGAAACCATGGGCAACATGAATTATTTGTTTGTAAGCTTGCAATTTAAGACATTTGGCAATGAGAAGAATATCACTTTGGTCTAAAACTAGTTTCCTTATGATTTTCTTGGTACATTTCACCAGAATTCCACAACACATTGTGCAGATATGGCTGGTTCAAACCAGACACACCAAGTTTGGTGAGGATATCTCAATCACAGATCTTGAAATGGAGAGAAATAAATAAAAGTTAAAAAATGAAAATCAAGTTTTCTAGGCACATTGGAAAAGAAATTGGCAGGAACATGACTTATTTCTTGTTAACATGAAATTAAAGACATTTGTGGATGAGAAGAATAGCCTTTTGCTCCAACAGCAGTTTGACTGTGATTTTCTCCCTCCATTTCACCTGAATTTCACAAGACTTTGTCCAGATATACCAGGTTCAAACCAGAAAAAAACGGTTTGGTGAGGCTAACTCAATCACAGATCTTGCTACAGCCTCTGTGTTTGTTTCTGTTTTCTGGACATTCTTCATAGACTGCATGGTTTAGAATGAATTGTATCATGCGAATTTGTTTTCTTGCTGCTAAATGCTATAGAGGGAACTGGATAAAAGAAAAATAAAAAATTCGAGGTTTCTAGGCAGCATGCAAGAGAAACCATAGGCAACATGAATTATTTGCATGTAAGCATGAAATTAAAGACATATGTTCATGAGATGAATTTCAGCTTGCTCCAACAGCGGTTTCACTGTGATTTTCTGGGTTCATTTCACCTGAATTCCACAACACTTAGTCCGGATATGACTGATTCAAACCAGACAAACCCAGTTGGTGAGGCTACCTCAATCACAGATCTTGCTACAGCCTCTGTGTTTGTTTATGTTTTCTAGACATTCGTCATAGATGGCATGGTTTTAAGTGAATTTTACCATATAAGATTTTGTTTTCTTGCTGCTAAATGAAATAGAGGGAACTGGATAAAAGAAAAAAAATAAAAATTCGAGTTTTCTAGGAAGCATGCAACAGAAAGCACGGGCAACATTAATTATTTCTTTTGTAAGCATGGAATTAAAGACATTTGTGGATGAGAAGAATTTTAAATTGTTCAATGAGCAGTTTGACTGTGATTTTCTGGGTACATTTCACCTTAATTCCACAACACTTTCTCCGGATATGGCTGGTTCAAACCAGACAAACCGGTTTGGTGAGGCCTACTCAATCACACATCTTGCTACAGTCTCTGTGTTTCATTGTGTTTTCTGGACATTCTTCATAGACTGCATGGTTTTGATTAAATTTGTTTTCTTGCTACTGAACGCAATTGAGGGAACTGAATAAAAGACAAAACATAAAAATTTGAGTTTTCTAGGCAGCATGCAAGCGAAACCATGGGGAACATGAATTATATGTTTGTAAGCATGAAATTAAAGACTTTTAGCAATAAGAGGAATTTGTGCTCCAAAACTAGTTTCAGGGCGGAATAGGAAGGGAGCACACCGATAGTCTGGGGAGAGACAGTTTAATAAAAGTGGAGATACTGCAGGTTCAAGGAAGAGTAGGGGAAGAAACAGCAGAGAAAACCCTTCTGGAACTGGAGATTCACAGTGGACCTGCGTGGAGAGCGTGGGAGCCCGCAGTTTGGGACACCAGCAGCAGATTCAACACACCAGCGCTGGAACACGAGGTGAGCAGAACCTCAATAGCCCGAGATACCAGGAGGGAAGCGGAAAAGGGAGACTAGAGTGAACAAGGCTTGAAACCCTGCGGGGAAAAGTTCACCAGACTAACTAGAAGAGAGAGAGAGAGGGGAAAAAAAAAAGTGACCCATACGGACACGAGCTTCTCTCTCTCCGCTCACCTCTCAAAGGTGAGCAAGACAAAGAGCAGGTGCCATTTTGGAATACATCATAAGCAGGGCGACCTCGGGTCAGCACCGGCCCCGAGCCTAGCAGAAAAACCTGACTCTGGGTGGGAGGGGTGAAATAACAGGAGATTAGAACCTAATGAATGTGTGGTGCTAATGAACTGAGACTGTGAAAAAAGAGACGGTGGGGGAGAGAACTCACGGAAATCACGAATTCATGTGAGTACTCTCCAGAGATGCTACAGTTCAGTAGCCTTGGCAGCCCAGTGGGAGACTACAGGAGAATCTCAGCCCACACAAAGGGCCGCAAAGATTCCTTCTCTGGTCCTTGGGAAAGAGCTTCCGATCTCTGGCTCCTGTGGGTATATCATTCGCCTGCTAACCACCCCCAATTCCATTCAGCTGTGTGGAATTACTTCCCTTTTGAACCAAAAAAAAAAAAGTTAACAGGGAGAGATTTACCACGCCTAACCTGGGAGTGTCTCCTTTAACACCCCCTCAATCCTGAGCAACCAAACAGAGCTCTCAGGCCACACCCATCTCAAGCCTCTAAGGCTCCATCAAAAGCAGACAGTCCACTTAATCTAGAGTCATAGTATAACAAGAAAAAAACAGCACAGTGAAGAAACCAATATGCCAAACAACAAACGCAAAAACCGAGGTAATAAGAACAAGGAAGACACTATGGCATCCCCAACTGAAAAAGACACCCCAATTCAAGATTACAAAGATGATGAGATAGAAGAGATGCAAGAAGCAGATCTCAAAAAATTGATAGGAACACTAAGAAGTACTCAAAAACAAATTCTTGAACTACAGAAATCCTTAATGGACAAGGTAGAAAATCTCTCTCGTGAAAATGAAATATTAAGGAGAAATCAAGCTGAAATGAAACAACTAGTTGAACATGAAACTGTGATAGTGACGAGAAATCATAATGAAGTGAAGAATTCAATAGATCAAATGAAAAACACATTAGAGAGCCTTACAAACAGAATGGGTGAGGCAGAAGAGAGAATATCGGACTTAGAAGACAGAGCACAGGAAACTATACAGTCAAACCAAAGAAAAGAAGAGGAAATTAGAAATCTAAAAAATATTGTTGGGAATCTACAGGATACTATTAAAAAACCCAACATTCGAGTTCTAGGAGTTCCTGAAGGCATGGAGAGGGAGAAAGGATTAGAAGGCCTTTTTAGTGAGATAATAGCAGAAAATTCCCCGGTTTTGGAGAAGGACAGAGACATCCTAGTACAGGAAGCTCATAGAACCCCTAGTAAACATAACCAAAAGAGGTCCTCAACACGACACGTTGTAATTAAACTCACCACAGTGAAACATAAAGAAAAGATCCTAAAATGCACAAGAGAGAAACGTCAAATTACACTCAGAGGATCTCCAATTAGAATCACAGCAGACTTCTCATCAGAAACCCTACAAGCTAGAAGGGAATGGCGAGACATAGCCCAGGTACTTAGAGAGAAAAACTGCCAGCCCAGAATATTATATCCTGCAAAGCTCTCATTTGTGAATGAAGGTGAAATAAAGACCTTTCATTGCAAACAAAAATTGAAAGAATTTGTTGCCACTCGTCCAGCCCTGCAAAAGATGCTTAAAGATGTGTTACACACAGAAACACAGAAACACGGCCATCAACATGAAAGAAGGTAAACGAAGGGAACCTCACAGCAAAAGATCACAGGGAATTCAAAGCATACATTTGGATAAAGAAATTATGGGACATGTACTCTATAGAATACTATACAGCAGTCAAAAACAATGAAATCCGGTCATTTGCAATAAGATGGAGGAATCTGGAAAACATCATTCTGAGTGAATTAAGCCAGTCCCAAGGGACAAATATCATATGTTCTCCCTGATCGGTGACAACTAATTGAGCAGCAAAGGTGAAACCTATTGAAGTGAAATGGACACTATGAGAAACAGTAACTTGATCAGCTCTTGTGCTGACTGTTGTTGTACAATGTAATACTTTATCCATTTTAGTAATTTTTTTATTCTAGTACTATTGGTTGAACTTTGTAATTAACAAACAATTATTCTTAGGTGTTTAAATTTTAACTGAAAAGTGATCCCTGTGAAATATGAGAGTGGGAATAAGAGGGAGGAGATGTACAATTTGGGACATGCTCAATCAGATCTGCCCCAAATGATGGAGTTAGTATTGTGCCAGGGAATTCCAATACAATCCCATCAAGGTGGCATGTACCAAGGCCATCTCACTAGTCCAAGTGATCAATTTCAGTTCACAATTGATCACACTGATAGGTCTAAGAGTCATAGGGATCACACAAACAAGACTAGTGTCTGCTAATACTAACTGATAGAATCAAAAAGGGAGAGAATGATCCAACATGGGAAGCGAGATACACAGCAGACTCACAGAATGGCAGATGTCCTAAATAGCACTCTGGCCTCAGAATCAGCCCTTAAGGCATTCAGATCTGGCTCAAGAGCCCATGAGAATATTCTAGGCATGGAAAGCCATGACACTCTGGAAAAAAAAGAAGACCTAAATGAAAGATCTCTGTGAGTGAGATCCCAGTGGAATGAATGGGGCCATCAAAGAAGGAGGTACCTTTCTCTGAAGGGAGGAGAGAACCTCCACTTTGACTATGACCCTGTTGGAATAAGATTGAAGTCAGTGAACCCTAAAGGCTTCCATAGCCTCGGCAACTCATGACTAGAGCCTAGGGAGATTACTGATGCCATAAACAAGAGTGTCAAATTGTTAAATCAACTTCAGGAGTCACTGTGTACTTACGTCTCATGTGGGATCTGTCCTTAATGTGTTGTCCAATGTGAAGTAATGCTATAACTAGCACTGAAACAGTATTTTACACTTTGTGTTTCTGTGTGGGTGCAAACTGATGAAATCTTTACTTAGTATATACTGAATCAATCTTCTGTATATAGATAATTAAAAATGAAAAAAAAATCTTGGTGTTAAATTGGAAATTGCCTAGAAAATTAATCAATTTTTTTAAAAAAATATATCATGTAGGATCTCTGTCCTTACTGTGCTATACATTGTGAATTAATACTATAACTAGTACTCCAACAGTATTTTTCACTTTGTGTTGCTATGTGAGGGCAAACTGTTGAAATCTTTACTTAATATATACTAAACTGATCTTCTGTATATAAAGAGAATTGAAAATGAATCTTGATGTGAAGCAAGGGGAGAGGGAGTGGGAAAGGGGAGGGTTGCGGGTGGGGGGGAAGTTATGGGGGGGAAGCCATTGTAATCTATAAGCTGTATTTTGGAAATTTATATTCTTTAAATAAAACCGTTATTAAAAAAAAGAAAAAAAAAGAAAAAAATCTTGGTGTTAAATTGGTAATTGCATAGATAATTAATCAATTCTTTGAAAAAATCATGTAGGATCTCTGTCCTTAATGTGCTGTACTTGGTGAATTAATACTATAACTAGTACTCCAACAGTATTTTCACTTTGTGTCTCTATGTGAGGGCAAACTGTTGAAATCTTTACGTAATATGTACTAAACTGATCTTCTGTGTATAAAGAGAATTGAAAATGAATCTTGATGTGAATGGAAGGGGAGAGGGAGCGGGAAAGAGGAGGGTAGCGGGAGGGAGGGAAGTTGTGGGGGGAGAAGCCATTGTAATCCATAAGCTGTACTTTGGAAATTTATATTCTTTAAATAAAAGCTTTATATAAAAAAAAAGAAATTAAAGACATTTATTGATGACAAGAATTTCACTTTGCTGTAAAACTCATTTCACTGTGATTTTCTGGGTGCATTTCACCTGAATTCCACAACACATTGTCTGGATATGGCTGGTTCAAACCAGACACACACTGTTGGGTGAGGCTATCTTAATCACAGATCTTGCAATGGAGAGTAATGGATAAAAGAAAAAAATAAAAATCAAGTTTTCTAGGAACTATGCAATAGAAATGGTTGGGAACAACATTCATTTCTTGTTAACATGAAATTAAAAACATTTGTGGATGAGAAGAATATTCTTTTGCTCCAAAAGCATTTTGAATGTGATTTAATGGGTACATTTCACCTTAATTCCACAACACTTTGTCCAGATATGGCTGATTCAAACCAGACACAACCAGTTTGGAGAGGCTAACTGATTACAGATCTTGCTAGAGCTTCTGTGTTTGTTTGTGTTTTCTGGACATTCTTCATAGACTGCAAGGTTTTGAATGAATTTTAGCATATAAATTTGTTTTCTGGCTGCTGAATGCAATAGCAGGAACTGGATAAAAGGAAAAAATAAGAATTGGAGTTTTCTATGTAGAATGCAATAGAATTCGAGGACAACATGAATTATTGGTTTGTAAGCATGAAATAAAAGACATTTGGCGATGAGAGGAATTTCACTTTGCTCCAAAGCTAGTTTCCTTGTGATTATCTGGGTGCATTTCAAATGCACTCTACAACATTTTGTCCGGATATAGCTGGTTCAAATGAGACACAACCGGTTTGGTGCAGCTATCTCAATCACAGATATTGCAATGGAGGAAAACAGAAAAAGAAAAAAATAAAATTAAAGTTTTCTAGGCAGAATGCAACAGAAACGGTTGCCATATGAATTATTTGGTTGTAAGCATGGAATTGAAGACTTTTGTGGGTGAGAAGAATATCAATTTGTTCCAACAGCAGTTTGACTATGATTTTCTGAGTCCATTTCAATTGAATTCCACAGCACTCGGTCCGGTTATGGCTGGTTAAAACAGACAAACCCAGTTCGGTAAGGCTATCTCAATCACAGTTCTTGCTACAGCCTCTGTGTTTGTTTGTTTGTGTTTTCTGGACATTCTACATTGACTGCATGGTTTTGAATAAATTATAGAATACAAATTTGTTTTCTTACTCCTGAAAGAAATAGAGTGAACTGGATAAAAGAAAAAAAATAAAAATTCGAGTTTTATAGGCAGCATGCAAGAGAAACTGTGGGCAACATTAATTATTTCTTGTAAACATGAAATTAAAGACATTTGTGGATGAGAAGAATTTCAGTTTGTTCCAACAGCAGTTTGACTGTGATTTTCTGACTCCATTTCATTCAAATTTCACAACACATTGTACGGATATCGCTGGTTCAAACCAGACAAAACCGGTTTGGTGAGGCTAACTCAATCACTGTTTCAGTTTGCTCCAACAGCAGTTTGAATGTGATTTTCTGATTCCATTTCACCTGAATTCCACAACACTTTGTCCGTATAAGGCTGGCTCAAACCAGACAAAACCCGTTTCGTGAGGCCAACTAAATCACTGATCTTGCTACAGCCTCTGTGTTTGTTTGTGTTTTCCGGACATTCTTCAGAGTCTGCATGGTTTGGAATGAATTTCAGCATGTCAATTTTTTTCCTTGCTACTGAATGCAATAGAGGGAACTAGATAAAAGAAAAAAATAAAAATTTGAGTTCTCTAGGCATCATGCAACAGAAACCCTGGGCAACAAGAATTATTTGTTTGTAAGCATGAAATTTAAGACATTTGTGGATAAGAAGAATTTCACTTTGCTGCAAAGCTAGTTTCACTATGATTTTCTGGATACATTTCACCTTTATTCCACAACACTTTGTGCGGATATGGCTGGTTCAAACCCAACAAACCCGGTTTGGTGAGGCTAACTCAATCACAGATCTTGCTACAGCCTCTGTGTTTGTTTGTGTTTCCTGGACATTCTTCATAGACTGCAATGTTTTGAATGAATATTAGCATGTTAATTTTTTTTTCTTCCTGCTGAATGAAATAGAGGGAACTGGATAAAAGAAAAAAATAAAAATTTGAGCTTTGTAGGCAACATGCTACAGAGATCATGAGCAACATGAATTATTTCTTGTGAACATGAAATATAGATATTTGTGGATGAGAGAAATTTCAATTTGCTCCAACAGCAGTTTGACTGTGATCTTCAGGGTCCATTTCACCTTAATTCCACAACAATTTGTCCTGATATGGCTGTTTCAAACCCAAAAAAACCGATTTCGTGAGGCTAACTCAATCACAGATCTCTCTATAGTCTCTGTGTTTGTTTGTGTTTCCTGGACATTCTTCATAGACTGCACAGTTTTGAAAGAATTTTAGCATGTAAATTTGTTTTCTTGCTGCTGAACATAATAACGCAACTTGACAAAAGAAAAAAAATTGAAATTCAAGTTGTCTAGGCAGCATGTGGTCAACATGAAATATTTATTTATAATCATGGAATTAAAGACATTTGTAAATCAGAAGAATTTCAATTTGCTCCAAAACTAGTTTCCTTGTGATTTTTTGGGTGCATTTATCCTTCAGCATGGAATTAAAAACATTTGTGGATGAGTAGAATTTCACTTTGCTACAAAACTAGTTTCACTGTAATTATCTCGGTGCATTTCACCCAAATTCCACAACACTTTGTCCAGATATGGCTGGTTCAAACCAGCAAACCAGTTTGGTGAGGCTAACTCCATCACTGATCTTGCTACAGCCTCTTTGTTTGTGTTTTCTGAACATTCTTCATAGACTGCATGGTTTTGAATGAATTTTACCATGTAAATTTGTTTTCTTGCTACTGAATGCAATAGAGGGAACTGGATAAAAGATAAAAATAAAAATTCAAGTTTTCTAGGCAGCGTGCAAGAGAAACCATGGGCAGCATGAATTATTTGTTTGTGTGCATGCAATTCAAGATATTTGTGGATGAGAAGAATTTCAATTTACTCCAAAACTAGTTTCACTGTGCTTTTCTGGGTGCATTTCACCCAAATTCCACAACATTTTGTCCAGATATGGCTGGTTGAAACCCAAAAAAAAAAAAAAAAAAAAAAAACAGTTTGGTGAGGCTAACTCAATCACAGATCTTGCTACAGCCTCTGTGTTTGTTTGTGTTTTCTGGACATTCTTTATGGACTGCGCAGTATTGAATGAATTTTAGCATGTAAAATTGTTTTCATGATGCTGAATGCAATAATGGGAACTGGATTAGAAAAAATGAAATTCAGGTTTAGAGGCAGCATGCAACAGAAACCGTGGGCAACATTAATTATTTCTATTGCACATGAAATTACACATTTGTGGATGAGAAGAATTTCAGTTTTCAAAAACAGCCTTTTGACTGTCATCTTCTGGGACAATTTCAACTGAATTCCACAACACTTTGTCTGGATATGGCTGGCTCAAAGCAGACAAAACTGGTTTCGTGAGACCAAATCAATCACTGATCTTGGTACAGCCTCTGTGTTTGTTTGTGTTTTCTGGACATTCTTCAGAGACTGCATGGTTTGGAATGAATTTTAGCATGTAAATTTTTTTTCTTGCTACTGAATGCAATAGAGGGAACTAGATAAAAGAAAAAAATTAAAATGTGAGTTTTCTAGGCATCATGCAACAGAAACCGTGGGCAACAAGAATTATTTGTTCCTAAGTATGAAATTTAAGACATTTGTGGATAAGAAGATTTTCACTTTGCTACAAAACTAGTTTCACTGTGATTTTCTGGATGCATTTCACCTGAATTCGACCACACTTTGTCCAGATATGGCTGGTTCAAACCCAAAGAAACTGATTTGTTGAATCTACTTAATTACAAATCTTGCTACAACCTCGGTGTTTCTTTGTGTTTCTTGGCCATTCTTCATTTACTGCAATGTTTTGAATGAATTTTAGCATGTAAAGTTGTTTTTCTCCTGCTGAATGAAATAGAGGGAACTGGATAAAAGAAAAACAAATAAAAATTCGAGCTTTGTAGGCAGCATGCAACAGACACCATGGGCAACATGAATTATTTCTTCTTAACATGAAAGACAATTATGGATGAGAGAAATTTCAGTTTGTACCAACAGCAGTTTGAATCTGATTTTCAGGGTCCATTTCACCTTAATTCCACAACACTTTGTATGGATATGGCTGTTTCAAACCGGAAAAAACCGCTTTGGTTAGGCTACCTCAATCACTGATCTTGCTACAGCCTCTGTGTTTGTTTGTGTTTTCTGGACATTCTTCATAGACTGCATGGTTTTGAATGAATTTTAGCATGTAAATTTGTTTTCTTGCTATGGAATGCAATAGAGAGAACTGGATAAAAGAAAAAAAATTAAAATTTGTGTTGTCTAGGCAGCATGCAACAGAAACCATGGGCAACATGAATTATTTCTTGTTACCATGTAATTAGAGACATTTGTGGATGAGAAGAATTTCACTTTACTCCAAAACTAGTTTCACTGTGATTTTCTGGGTGCATTTCACCCGAATTCCCAAACACTTTGTCTGGATTTGGCAGGTTCAAACCAGACAAACCCAGTTTGGTGAGGCTAACTCAATCACAGATCTTGCTACAGCCTCTTTGTTTGTTTGTGTTTTCTGGATATCCTTCATGGATTGCGTGGTTTTGAACGAATTTTAGCAAGCAAATTTGTTTACCTGCTGCTGAATGAAATAGGGGGAACTGGATAAAAGAAAAAAAAATTCGAGTTGTCTAGGCAGCACTCAACAGAAATATGGGCAACATGAATTATTTGTTTCTTTTTTTTTTTTTTTTTTAAGTTTTCATTTATTTTTTTTTTTTTTTTTTATAAAGCTTTTATTTAAAGAATATAAATTTCCAAAGAACAGCTCATGGACCACAATGGCTCCCCCCACACACAACTTCCCTCCCTCCCCCCACCCTCCCCTTTTCCCGCTCCCTCTCCCCTTCCATTCACATCAAGATTCATTTTCAATTCTTTTTATACACAGGAGATCAATTTAGTACGTATTACGTAAAGATTTCAACGGTTTGCCCTCGCATAGAGACACAAAATGATAATACTGTTGGAGTACTAGTTATAGTATTAATTCACAATGTACAGCACATTAAGGACAGAGATCCTACATGATTTTTTTTTTTTTAAAAATTGATTAATTGTCTATGCAATTTCCAGTTTAACACCAAGATTTTTTTTTTTCATTTGCAATTATCTTTATATAAAGAAGATCGATTCAATATATACTATGTAAGGATTTCATCAGTTTGCACCCACAAAGAAACACAAAGTGTAAAAATACTGTTTCAGTACTAGTAATAGCATCATCATGATCCAACATGGGAAGCAGGATACACAGCAGACTCATAGAATGGCAGATGTCCTAAATAGCACTCTGGCCTCAGAATCAGCCCTTAAGGCATTCGGATCTGGCTCAAGAGCCCATGAGAATATTTTAGGCATGGAAAGCTAAGACACTCTGGAAAAAACAGAAGACCTAAATGAAAGATCTCTGTGAGTGAGATCCCAGTGGAAAGAACGGGGCCATCAAAGAAGGAGGTACCTTTCTCTGAAGGGAGGAGAGAACTTCCACTTTGACTATGGCCCTGTGGGAATAAGATCGAAGTCGGCTAACCCTAAAGGCTTCCATAGCCTCGGCAACTCATGACCAGAGCCTAGGGAGATTACTGACGCCATAAACAAGAGTGTCAAATTGTTAAATCAACATCAGGAGTCACTGTGTACTTGCGTCTCATGGGGGATCTGTCCTTAGTGTGTTATCCAATGTGAAGTGATGAATTATTTGTTTCTAAGCATTGAATTAAAGACATTTGTGGATGAGAAGGATTTCAATTTGCTCCAACAGCAGTTTGACTGTGATCTTCTGTGTCCACTTCACCCGAATTCCACAACACCTTGTCGGGATATGGCTGGTTCAATCCAGAAAAAACCGGTTTGGTGAGGCTAACTCAATCACTGATCTTGCTACTGCCTCTGTGTTTTTTTGTGTTTTCTGGACATTCTTCATAGACTATACAGTATTGAATGAATGTTAGCAGTAAACTTGTTTTATTGATGCTGAATGCAATAAAGGCAACCAGATAAAAGAAAAAAAATAAAAATGCAAGTTCTCTAGGCAATATGCAACAGAAACCGTGGGCAACATGAATTTTTGTTTGTAAGCATGAAATTAAAGACATTTGAGGAGCAGAAGAATTTCACTTTGCTCCAAAACTAGTTTCACTGTGATTTTCTGGGTGCATTTCACCCGAATTCCACAACACTGGGTCCGGATATGGCTGGTTCAAACCAGACAAACCAGTTTGGTGAGGCTAACTCAATCACCGATCTTGTTACAACATCTATGTTTGTTTGTGTTTTCTGGACATTCTTCATAGACTGAATAGTTTTGAATGAATTTTAGCATGTAAATTTGTTTCCTTGCTGCTGAATGCAATGGAGGGAACTAGATAAAGTAAAAAAAGATAACAATTCCAGTTTTCTAGGCAGCATGCAACATAACTGTGGGCAACATGAATTATTTGTTTGTAAGCATGGAATTAAACCTATTTGTGGATGAGAAGAATTTCAATTTACTCCAACAGCAGTTTGACTGGGATTTTCTAGGTCCATTTCCCCCGAATTCGTCAACACTTTGTCTGGATATGGCTGATTCAAACCAGACAAACCCCATTTCATGAGGCTACCTCAATCACAGATCTTGCTACAGCCTTTGTGTGTGTTTGTGTTTTCTGGACATTCTTCATAGACTGCAATGTTTTGAACGAATTTTAGCAAGCAAATTTGTTTTCTTGCTGCTGAACACAATAGAAGGAACTGGACAAAAGAAAAAATAGAAATTCGATTTTTCTAGGCAGCATGCAACAGAAACTGTGGGCAACATGAATTATTTGTTAGCATGGAATTGAAGACATTTGGCAATGAGAAGAATTGCGCTTTGCTGCAAAACTATTTTCATTGTGATTTTCTGCGTGCACTTCACATGAATTCCAATAAATTTGGCCTGGATATGGCTGGTTGAAACCGGGAAAACTGTTTTGGTGAGGCTAACTCAATCACTGATCTTGCTACAGCCTCTGTGTTTGTTTGAGTATTCTGGACATTCTTCATAGACTGCACGGTTTTGAATGAATTTTAGTCTTCAAATTTGTTTTCTTGCTGCTGAATGAAATTGAGGGATCTGGATAAAGGAAAAACAAATAAAAATAAGACTTGTCTAGGCAGCATGCAACAGAAACCGTGGGCAACAGGAATTATTTGTTTGTAAGCATGGAATTAAAGACATTTGTGGATGAGAAGAATTTCAATTTGTTCCAACAGCAGTTTGACTGTGATTTGCTGCATACATTTCACCTTAATTCCACAACACTTTGTCCGTATATGGCTGGTTCAATCCAGACAAATCCGGTTTGGTGAGGCTAACTAAATCACAGTTCTTGCTACAGCCTCTATGTTTGTTTGCATTTTCTGGACATCCTTCATGGACTGAATGGCTTTGAATGAATTTTCGCATGTAAATTTGTGTTCCTGCTGCTGAATGAAATAGATGGAACTGGATAAAGGAAAAAAAGATAACAATTCGAGTTTTCTATGCAGCAACAACAGAAACCATGGGCAACGATAATTACTTGTTAGTAAGCATGGAATTCAAGACATTTGTGGATGAGAAGAATTTCACTTTGCTGCAAAACTAGTTTCACTGTGATTTTCTGGGTGCGTTTCACTGAAATTACAAAACACTTTTTCCCGATATGGCTGGTTCAAACCAGAAAAAAACCGGTTTGGTGAGGCTAACTCAATTACAGATCTTTGTAGAGCCTCTGTGTGTGTTTGTGTTTTCTGGACATTCTTCATAGACTGCATGGTTTTGAATAAATTTTAGCATGTAAATTTGTTTACCTGCTGCTGAATGAAATAGAGGGAACTGGATAAAAGAAAAAAAATTCAACTTGTCTATGCAGCACTCAACAGAAATATGGGCAACATGAATTATTTGTTTCTAAGCATTGAATTAAAGACATTTGTGGATGAGAAGGATTTCAATTTGCTCCAACAGCAGTTTCACTGTGATTTTCTGGGTGCATTTCACCCGAATTCCACAACACTTTGTCCAGATATGGCTGGTTGAATACAGACAAAATTGGTTTGGTGATGCTAACTCAATCACTGATCTTGCTACTGCCTCTGTGTTTGTTTGTGTTTATGGATATTTTTCACAGACTGCACGGATTTGAATGAATTTTTCCATGTAAGATTTTGTATCCTTGCTTATGAATGCAAAGGAGGGAACTGAATGAAAGAAAAAAAATAAAATTTTGAGTTTTCTAGGCAACATGCA
The DNA here is from genome assembly GCA_949820135.1 of Sylvilagus floridanus. Lineage (NCBI taxonomy): Eukaryota > Metazoa > Chordata > Mammalia > Lagomorpha > Leporidae > Sylvilagus > Sylvilagus floridanus. The sequence continues at coordinate 46,061,684 of OX463230.1, read as the reverse complement.
ACAGAAACCATGGGCAACATGATTTATTTGTTTGTAAGCATGGAGTTAAAGACATTTGTGGATGAGAAGAATTTCAATTTGCTACAAAACCTGTTTCATTGTGATTTTTGGGTGAATTTCACCAGAATTCCACAACACTTTGTCCGGATATGGCTGGTTTAAACCAGACAAACCTAGTTTGGTGAGGCTAACTCAATCACAGATCTTGTTACAGCCTCTGCAAATGGATATTTCCAGTTTGTTCCAGACATATCCGGAAAAAAATATTGGGCATTGCGGGTTAAATTGACCCAGAAAATCCTCTCAAACTGGGTTTGGAGAAAAGCAAAATCTTTCTCTTCGGCAAGTGGATGCAATGTCATGTTTACAAACACAAATATCACGTTTGCTGTGGTTGCTGTAGCTTTCCTCCTAGAAAACACGAATGTGTAGAGGTTTTGTCTTCATGTGTAAGCAATTTTGTTTTGCCAGCAGAAAACATAATGTTACAGGCTAAAATTCTTTCAAAACCATAAAGTCTGCAGATAATGTGCAGAAAACACAAACAAATACAGAGGCTGTAGCAATATCTGGGATTGAGTTAGCCACCACATGACCAGATATTTCAGGTTTGATACAGCCGTATCCGGAAAAAGTGTTGTGGAATTCGGGTTAAATTGACCCACCTTTCTCTCTGTCTCTCTCTCTCCCTGTCCAATCTGCCCGTCAAAAATATAAATAAATGAATAAATAAATAAAGCCAGCACCACAGCTAAATAGGCTAGTCCTCCGCCTTGCGGTGCCGGCACACCGGGTTCTAGTCCTGGTCGGGGCACCGGATTCTGTCCCGATTGCCCCTCTTCCAGGCCAGCTCTCTGCTGTGGCCAGGGAGTGCAGTGGAGGATGGCCCAAGCGCTTGGTCCCTGCACCCCATGGGAGACCAGGATAAGCACCTGGCTCCTGCCATCAGATGAGCATGGTCCACTGGCTGCAGCCCGCCAGCAGCAGTGGCCATTGGAGTGTGAACCAACAGCAAAGAAGACCTTTCTCTCTGTCTCTCTCTCTCTCTGTCCACTCTGCCTGTCAAAAAAAGAAAGAGGAAGAAAGAAAGAAAGAAAGAAAGAAAGAAAGAAAGAAAGAAAGAAAGAAAGAAAGAAAGAGAGAGAGAGAGAGAGAGAGAGAGAGAAAGAGAGGGAGGGAGGGAGGGAGGGAGGGAGGGAGGGAGGGAGGGAGGGAGGAAGACCCAGAAAATCCCCTCAAACTGGTTTTTTAGAAAAGAAAAATCTCTTCAGTTCATGGATCAAATATCATGTTTACAAACACAAATATCATGTTTGGCTATGGTCACTGTAGCTTTCTACCTAGAAAACATGAATGTGTAGAGGTTTTGTCTCCATGTGGAACCCATTAGCGTTTGCCAGCAGAAAATAAAATGTTACAGGCTAAAATCCATTCAAAACTGTAAAGTCTTTAGATAATGTCCAGAAAACTCAAACAAATACAGAGGCTGTAGCAAGATCTGGCATTGAGTTATCCACAACACAACGAGATATTTAAGGGTTCATCGAGCCATATCTGGACAAAGTGTTGTGGAATTTTGGTTAAATTGACCCAGAATATCGGAGTCAAAGTGGTTTAGTAGAAAAGCAAAATCTTACTGTTCAGCAAATGCATCCAAAGTCATGTTTATAAACAGAAATATCATGTTTTTCTTGCTTGCTGTATGTTCTACCTTGAAAACATGAATGTGTATAGGTTTTGCTTCCATGTGCAACTAATTAGTACTTCCAGGAAAAAACAAACTGTTACATGCTAGAATTCATTCAAAATGGTAAAGTCTATAGCTAATGTCCAGGTAACACAAACACACACAGAGGCTGTAGCAAGATGTGAGATTAAGTTACCCACAACACAACTGGATATTTCTGGCTTGATCCAGCCATATGTGGAAAAAGTGTTGTGAAATTTGGATTAAATTGACAGAGAAAATCACCATTAAACTGGTTTTAGAGAAAAGCAAAATCTTTCTCTTTGGCAAGTGGATCCAATGTCATGTTTACAAACACAAACATCATGTTTTTCTTGGTTTCTGTAGCTTTCTACCTAGAATTCTCGAATGTGCAGAGGTTTGGTCTCCATATGGAACCAGTTACGGTTTGCCAGCAGAAAACATGTTACATGCTAAAATTCTTTTAAACCAAAAAGTCTGTAGAAAATTTGCAGAAAACACGAAGAAACACAGAGGCTGTAGCCAGATCTGGGATTGAGTTAGCCACAACACAACTGGATATTTTTGCTTGATTCATCCATATCGAAACAAAGTGTTGTAGAATTCTTGTTAATATGACCCAGAAAATCATAATGAAACTGGTTTTTGAGAAAAGCACAATCTTTCTCTTTGGTAAGTGAATTCAATGTCATGTTTACACACACAAATATCATGTTTTTCTTGGTTTCTGTAGCTTTCTATCTAGAAAACACGAATGTGAAGAGGTTTTGTCTCCATGTGGAACCACATAGCATTTGCCAGCAGAAAACAAAATGTTACATGCTAAAATTCATTCAAAAACACAAAGTGTGTGTACAATGTCCAGAAATGCAAACAAACACAGAGGATGTACCAAGATCTGGGATTGAGGTAGCACCACACATCTGGATATTTCTGGTTAGATCCAGCAATATCCGGACAAAATGTTGTGGAATTCGAGTTAAATTGATCCAGAAAATCAATGTCAAAGTGGTTTTGGGCTGGCGCCGTGGCTCAACAGGCTAATCCTCCGCCTTGCGGCACTGGCACACCGGGTTCTAGTCCCAGTTGGGGCACTGGATTCTGTCCCGGTTGCCCCTCTTCCAGGCCAGCCCTCTGCTGTGGCCCGGGAGTGCAGTGGAGGATGGCCCAGGTGCTTGGGCCCTGCACCCCATGGGAGACCAGGAAAAAGCACCTAGCACCTGGCTCCTGCCATCAGATCAGCGCGGTGCGCCGGCCGCAGCGCGCCGACCACGGCAGCCATTGGAGGGTGAACCAACGGCAAAGGAAGACCTTTCTCTCTGTCTCTCTCTCTCACTGTCCACTCTGCCTGTCAAAAAATAAAAAAAATAAAAAATAAAAAAAATTTAAAAAAAAGAATATCACTTTGCTGCAAGATCAGTTTGACTGTGATTCTCTGGGTGCTTTTCACTCGAATTCAAAAACACATTGTCTGCATATGGCTGGTTCAAACCAGACACAACTGATTTGGTGAGGCTATCTCAATTACAGATCTTGCAACAGCCTCTGTGTTTGATTGTGTTTTCTGGACATTCTTCATAGACTGCATGTTTTTGAATGAATATTAGCATGTAAATTTAAACACCTAAGAATAATCGTGTGTTAATTAAAGAGTTCAACCAATAGTATTAAGTAGAACCAAAAAAAAAATACTAAAAGGGATACAGTATTAAATTGTACATCAACAGTTGGGACAAGAGCTGATCAAGTCACTGTTTCTCATAGTGTCCATTTCACTTCAAAGGGTTTCCCTTTGGTGCTCAGTTAGTTGTCAACAATCAGGGAGAACATATGATATTTGTCCCTTTGGGACTGGCTTATTTCACTCAGCATGATGTTTTCCGGATTCCTCCATTGTGTTGCAAATGACCGAATTTCATTGTTTTTGACTGCTGTATAGTATTCTTTAGAGTACGTGTCCCATAATTTCTTTATCCAGTCTACTGTTGATGGGCATTTGGGTTGATTCCAGGTCTTAGCTATTGTGACAATTGACAATTGACAAATGTAACAATTTGACACTCTTGTTTATGGCATCAGGAATCTCCCTAGGGTCTAGTCATGAGTTGCCGAGGCTATGGAAGCCTTTAGGGTTTGCTGACTTCAATCTTATTCCAACAGGGTCATAGTCAAAGTGGAGGTTCTCTCCTCCCTTCAGAGAAAGGTACCTCCTTCTTTGATGGCCCCATTCGTTCCACTGGGATCTCACTCGCAGAGATCTTTCATTTAGGTCTTCTTTTTTTTTTGTTTTTCAGAGTGTCTTAGCTTTCCATGCCTAAAATATTCTCATGGGCTCTTGAGCAGATCCGAATGCCTTAAGGGCTGATTCTGAGGCCAGAGTGCTATTTAGGACATCTGCCATTCTATGAGTCTGCTGTGTTTCCCACTTCCCATGTTGGATCATTCTCTCCCTTTTTGATTCTATCAGTTAGTATTAGCAGACACTAGTCTTGTTTGTGTGATCCCTTTGACTCTTAGACCTATCAGTGTGATCAATTGTGAACTGAAATTGATCACTTGGACTAGTGAGATGGCCTTGGTACATACCACCTTGATGGGATTGTATTGGAATCCCCTGGCACAATTCTAACTCCATCATTTGGGGCAGTTCCGATTGAGCATGTCCCAAATTGTACATCTCCTCCCTCTCTTATTCCCACTCTTATATTTCACAGGGATCACTTTTCAGTTAAAATTTAAACACCTAAGAATAATTGTTTGTTAATTACAGAGTTCAACCAATATTACTAGAATATTGTGAATTGAGCTGCAATAAACATGGAAGTACAGACAACTCTTTTATTTGCCAATTTAATTTCCTTTGGGTAAATTCCAAGGAGTGGGATGGCTAGGTTGTATGGTAGGGTTATATTCAGGTTTCTGAGGAATCTCCAGACTGACTTCCATAGTGGCTTTACCAGTTTGAATTCTAACCAACAGTAGGTTAGTGTCCCTTTTCCCCCACATCCTCATCAGCATCTGTTTATGGTAGATTTCTGAATGTGAGCCATTCTCACCCGGGTGAGGTGAAACCTCATTGTGGTTTTGATTTGCATTTCCCTGATTGCTAGGGATCTTGAACATTTTTTCATGTGTCTGTTGGCCGTTTGGATTTCCTCTTTGGAAAAATGTCTATTGAGGTCCTTGGCCCATCTCTTAAGTGGGTTGTTTGTTTTGTTGTTGTGGAGTTTCTTGATCTCTTTGTATATTCTGGTTATTAAACGTTTACCTGTTGCATAGTTTGCAAATATTTTTTTCCCATTCTGTGAGTTGCCTCTTCACTTTCCTGACTGTTTCTTTTGTAGTGCAGAAACTTCTAAAATTGATGCAATCACAAATGTTATTTCTGGTTTTTGCTGCCTGTGCTTTTGGGGTCTTTTCCAAGAAGTCTTTGCCAGTACCTATATCTTGCAGGGTTTCTCAAATGTTCTCTAATATTGATGGTATTGGATCATAGATTTAGATCTCTTTAATTCATGTTGAGTGGATTTTTGGGTAGGGGAATGGTAGGAGTCTTGTTTCATGCTTCTGCATGTGGAAATCCAGTTTTCCCAGCACCATTTATTGAATAAATTGTCCTTGCTCCAGGAATTGGTTTTAGATCCTTGATCAAATATAAGTTTGCTGTAGATGTTGGGTTTGATTTCTGGTGTTTCTATTCTGTTCCATTGGTCTACCCATCTGTTTCTTTTTTTTTTTATAAAGCTTTTATTTAAAGAATATAAATTTCCAAAGAACAGCTTATGGATCACAATGGCTCCCCCACCCACAACTTCTCTTCCTCCCCCTACCCTCCCCTTTCCCACTCCCTTTCCCCATCTGTTCACATCAAGATTCATTTTCAATTCTCTTTATACACAGAAGATCAGTTTAGTACATATTACGTAAAGATTCCAACATGGGAAGTGGGAAACACAGCAGACTCATAGAATGGCAGATGTCCTAAATAGCACTCTGGCCTCAGAATCAGCCCTTAAGGCATTCGGATCTGGCTCAAGAGCCCATGAGAATATTTTAGGCATGGAAAGCTAAGACACTCTGAAAAACAAAAAAAAAAAGAAGACCTAAATGAAAGATCTCTGTGAGTGAGATCCCAGTGGAACGAATGGGGCCATCAAAGAAGGAGGTACCTTTCTCTGAAGGGAGGAGAGAACCTCCACTTTGACTATGACCCTGTTGGAATAAGATTGAAGTCAGCAAACCCTAAAGGCTTCCATAGCCTCGGCAACTCATGACTAGACCCTAGGGAGATTCCTGACGCCATAAACAAGAGTGTCAAATTGTTAAATCAACTTCAGGAGTCACTGTGTACTTACGTCTCATATGGGATCTGTCCTTAATGTGTTGTCCAATGTGAAGTAATGCTATAACTAGTACTGAAACAGTATTTTTACACTTTGTGTTTCTGTGTGGGTGCAAACTGATGAAATCTTTACTTAGCATATACTGAATCAATCTTCTGTATATAAATATAATAAAAAAATGGAAAAAAATCTTGGTGTTAAATTGGAAATTGCATAGAAAATTAATCAATTTAAAAAATATATATCATGTAGAATCTCTGTCCTTAATGTGCTATACATTGTGAATTAATACTATAACTAGTACTCCAGCAGTATTTTTCACTTTGTGTTGCTATGTGAGGGCAAACTGTTGAAATCTTTACTTAATATATACTAAACTGATCTGTATATAAAGAGAATTGAAAATGAATCTTGATGTGAATGCAAGAGGAGAGGGAGTGGGAAAGGGGAGGGTTGCGGGTGGGAGGGAAGTTATGGGGGGGAAGCCATTGTAATCTATAAACTGTATTTTGGAAATTTATATTCTTTAAATAAAAGCTTTATAAAATAAATAATAAAATAAAATTAAACAAACAAAAAAAAGAATTCAAACTGGTAAAGCCACTATGGAAGTCAGTCTGGAGATTCCTCAGAAACCTGAATATAACCCTACCATACAACCTAGCCATCCCATTCCTTGGAATTTACCCAAAGGAAATTAAATTGGCAAATAAAAGAGTTGTCTGTACTTCCATGTTTATTGCAGCTCAATTCACAATAGCTAAGACCTGGAATCAACCCAAATGCCCATCAACAGTAGACTGGATAAAGAAATTATGGGACACGTACTCTAAAGAATACTATACAGCAGTCAAAAACAATGAAATTCGGTCATTTGCAACACAATGGAGGAATCCGGAAAACATCATGCTGAGTGAAATAAGCCAGTCCCAAAGGGACAAATATCATATGTTCTCCCTGATTGTTGACAACTAACTGAGCACCAAAGGGAAACCCTTTGAAGTGAAATGGACACTATGAGAAACAGTGACTTGATCAGCTCTTGTCCCAACTGTTGATGTACAATTTAATACTGTATCCCTTTTAGTATTTTTTTTGGTTCTACTTAATACTATTGGTTGAACTCTTTAATTAACACACGATTATTCTTAGGTGTTTAAATTTAACCGAAAAGTGATCTCTGTTAAATATAAGAGTGGGAATAAGAGAGGGAGGAGATGTACAATTTGGGACATGCTCAAGCTGACTTGCCCCAAATGGTAGAGTTAGAAATGTGCCAGGGTTTCCAATTTAACCCCATCAAGGTGGCATGTATCATTGCCATCTCACTAGTCCAAGTGATCAGTTTCAGTTCACAATTGATCATAATGATAGGCTTAAGAGTCAAAGGGATCACATAAACAGGACTAGTGTCTGCTAATACTAACTGATAGAATAAAAAGGGGAGAGAATGATGCAACATGGGAAGTGGGATACACAGCAGACTCAGAATGGCAGATGTCCTAAACAGCACTCTGGCCTCAGAGAATCAGCCCTTAAGGCGTTCAGTTCTGGCTGGAGAGCCCATGAGAGTACTTCAGGCATGGAAAGCCAAGACACTCTGGCAAAAAAACAGGACCTAAATGAAAGCTCAAAGCTCTCTGTGAGTGAGATCCCAGCAGAAAGAATGGGCCATCAAAGAAGGAGGTAACTTTCTCTGAAGGGAGGAGAGAACTTCCACTTTGACTATGACCTTGTCTAAATAAGATTGAAGTCGGCAAACTCAAAAGGCTTCCATAGCCTTGGCAGCTCATGACAAGAGCCTGGGGAGATTACTGACACCATAAACAAGAGTGTCAATTTGTTAAGTCAACAACAGGAGTCACTGTGCACTTACTCCTCATGTAGGATCTCTGTCCTTAATGTGTTGTACAATGTGAATTAATACTATAACTAGTACTGAAACAGTATTTTACACTTTGTGTTTCTGTGTGGGTGCAAACTGATGAAATTTTTACTTAATATATGCTAAATCGATCTTCTGTATATAAAGATAATTGAAAATGAATCTTGATGTTAATGGAATGGGAGAGGGAGCAGAAGAGGGGAGGGCTGTGGGTGGGAGGGAAGTTATGGGGGGGAGGAAAAGCCATTGTAATCCATATACTGTTCTTTGGAAACTTATATTTACCTAATAAAAGTTTAAAAAAAAAAAAAGAAACCCTGTTTTTGGTGCTGGTGCTGTGGTATAGAGGGTAAAGCCACCACCTGCGATGCTGGCATCCCATATTGGCACCTGTTCCAGTCCCAGCTGCTCCACTTCTAATCCAGCTCTCTGCTATGGCCTAGGAAAGCAGTGGAAGATGACCCAATTCCTTGGGCCCCTGCACCCACATGGGAGACCTGAAAAAAGCTCCTGGCTCCTGGCTTCAGATCAGCCCAGCTCTGGCTGTTTCAACCATTTGGGGAGTGAACCAGTGGATGGAAGATTTATCTCTCTGCCTTTCAAATAAGTAAATAAATAAAGAGAGAGAGAGAGAGAGAGAAGGAAGGAAGGAAAGAAGGAAGGAAGGGAGGAAGGGAGGGAGGGAGGGAGGGAGGGAGGGAGGGAGGGAGGGAAGGAAGGAAGAGAGAAAGAAACCCTCTTTCAGTTCTAATTGCACTTAGTGGGTCACATGGGAATTCTAATTTGAATTTTTTTGTAAGATTTATTTTTATTTATTTGAAAGGAGAGAGACAAATCTTCAATCCACTGGTTCATTTCCCAGCTGGCCAAGACTGGACCAAGCCAAAACCAAGAGCCAGGAGCTCCTTCCAGGTCTCTCACATGGATGGCAGGGTCCCAAGCACTTGAGCCATCCTTTGCTGTTTTCCCAGGCAAATAGCAGGGAACTGGATCAGACGTGGACTAGAACCAGTGTTCTGATGTGAGATGTCGGCATTGCAGGTGCAGCTTAACATGCTGTGCAGAAATGAGTTCCCCTGTGTTGAATTTTTTTAATAACTGCCACACCATTTTCCATGGCAAATGCCCTGTTATACATTCCTGCCAACAAGGCTTAACGGTCCTGGTTTCTCCACATCCTGGCCCAGTACTTTGCCTTTTATGTTGTGCTATATTGTTTTGATAATATGCACCCTCATACCTGTGAAATGATACCAACTCCTCATGCATATATCGCCCTCTCTTCATGTGAAACTGCACCTTGTGCTCATGGCCACAGCCAAACCACTCTCCCCTCCACTCCTTATCTTCTGACCCCTTCCAGTGTGCCTGGCTAAGGTGACAATCTGCTTGCTGGTTGCTCTGTGCTTCAGACCTGCTGTCTGTCCTAGGCACGTTGAGTCAGCTGCCATGCCCTGTTGGTAACAAGAATTGCTTCACATATTCTCTCCTGCATGAGGGTTTATGTGTTATCTCTCAATTAGATGATTGTCATCTCCCTGGCCCGTCCAAATCACCCGGCACTACCATCACTCTGGACCCCTACCTAGTAATATCCTGTATCAACTTCCCATTGCCCCAGGAAAATGGAGAACAAATTGCCACTGCGTGAATACCTTCTATGTGCCTGGATCCATGGTAAGTGCTCTGCTTCTGAGTATGAGTCCCTGTTGATAGATGAACAAGCAGGCACAGAGAAGTTGCTTGGCTGGATAAGGTCACACAGCTAGTGAGCACCTAGCAGGATTCAAACCAGATCCAAAATAGACAAATTCCAAATTCCACTTGCCTCAACAGCTGCATTTGACCCTCACCCCCTCACCACAAACATTCTGTCCCCTTTAAATGAACAAAGTATTAAATTAAGTAACCAGCTTGGCAAGGGAGTTAACAACTTGAGAGCTGGGATCTGAACCTGGGTGCTGGCTCTAAAGTCTGACTGCAGCTGATTGTTCATCTCTCCCAGACTGGTGTCCTGGTCCCAATCTCCTGTCCCATCTGACCTAACACAGCCACTAGCTTCATTCTTCCCTCACCACCTAGCCCTCAGCTCATGTCAGACAATCTGCCACTACCAAGAAGCCGGGTTTCAGTGTCACCTCTGTTCCCTTACTCTTAGAATTCCATCAACATCTCAGCCTTCTTTCCATCTTGAAATCGGTTGCCATCTTTCTCCCTTAATCCTTTTGGGTTATCCAAACTACAAAATACCTTCCTGAACTGGCATAGCTCCAAGCTCACCGTTCAGTGGTGACACTGTGGAGGAGAAGGAAGGTGCAGAAGAACCCTGCTGCCCTCCCAACGCTGAGTGCTGGTACTCCCAGCATGAGTCAGCAGGATCCCTGAGACAGCAACTAGCAAATCAGGCACTGGAAGTGTTTGTCTTCCATCAATTCCCCCTTTTTTGTCCACCTCCCTGGCTTCCAGATCACTGAGTGGGTCTGGGGAGGATCCCCTCACCCCTCAGACCTCTTTCCAGTCTGAACTTTTTGCTGAGTCATCCTAGTTTAGCACCTGCTGGCCACCTGAGGAGGTCCAGGCTTTGGGAGAGGGGGCTCAGTGTGTGTGGGGGTGGGGGTTTCTAGTAACTCCCTGCTCCTCCCCTCCTGCCCCAATGTGAAAGGGCTGCTGTGGGGAGGAGGAGGGAGGGCCAGTGGGAAGAAACCAGCAGAGACAGCAGCTCTTGCTACCCACATTGGGGACCAGTTTTGCAGCCCCCCTGGCCTCTACTTGGGCCTAGGGAAAGGCAGAGCATCTTCCCGAAAACTGGTGACTGTCTTGTCTGTCTGCGTCAAGCTTGGACTTGAGAGGAAGAGTCTTCTAACAAATAAGTGGGTGCAGGAGGGATGGAGCAGCCAGGGGAAAGGGTCTCCCATCTCCTTTGCTGCCCAAAGCAGGAAGAGAGGTGGGCAAGCAGCAGGAAATGGCCACCTGCAGAGGATGGGGCCTCTAGGTGCCCCTAAGCAAGGCATACCCCAAAGAGAATTCTCCTATGTTACGCCAATAAGAGGAGGTAGGTCTCTTTCTGGACCCCCCAGCGCCAATCCAGCTGCACATGGCAGCAATGAGAATGGCTGAGGCATAGAGCTGTGTGTGACAGGGCTGCCCTGCTCAGTCAGAGCAGCATCCCTCTTGTGGCTCAGGGATTCAACAGTAGCTGCTGACTGCCTGCTGCACAAGGGCCCGAGTTTGCTAGCAGAGGACTGTCTTAGCTGTCACGTTACAGTTCACTGTGGCGGGGCACCAGGTCAGGAGACAATGGCTGCCCCAAAGCATGCCAAGTGCTGTAACTGTCTTAAATAGAATCCGAGAAGGGGCTGCTTGCCAAGATCAGAGAGACTAAGAGAGGCTAATGGGAGGAAGTTACAGCCATGCTGGCCCAAAGAGCAGTTTGTCAACTTCCAGGAGTAGATGGGGAAAGAGGGTTCCAGGATGCACAAGACTCTGAGGTTTGCCCAGAAGCAGGGGAAGTTCAGGGTGGAGAGGGAGGAGAGCACAGTTACAGGAGACTCCACTACCCAGGAGGGCAAGCCGGACCATGGCCAGGAGCAGGGAACCTGTCCTAGGAGCCCTGGATGATAATGAGGCACTGTCACCTCTCCCCAGCTGGCCCTGCCTCTCTATCCCTCTCCCTGCCCTCGTCCTTCCTCAAAATTGCATTGCTTTCCCATAACGGCCTCCTAACTGGCCTCTCACCTCAACTTCCCTCAACCTATGCTTCCAAAATAATTGTCCTCTTACCACATTCACCATGGGGTGTCCCCCTCAACATTCAGTGTTTTCTCGCTGCCTACAGGACTGAATGAAACCTGTTATTTGGGATGGGGAGAGTGCCCTCTGTCTCTAGCAATCAAGGATCTCTGCTTCAGGCCTGGCCTACTTTGCAGCCTTTCTTAGTTGTTTACTTTGTATTTATTTGAAAGGCAAACAGGGAGCTCTCATCTAATGGTTTACTCCCCAGATGCCCACAACAGCTGAGGCTGGGTCAAGCCAAAAGCAGGAATCAGGAACTCGATCTGGATCTCCCATGTGGGTAGCAGAGACCCAGCCAGTTGTACCATCACCTGCTGCCTCCCAAGGTGTGCATTAGCAGAAACTGGCATCTGGAGCAGACTGGGGACTCAAACCCAGGTAGTCCCATATGGGATGCGGCGTCCCAGGAGGTGTCTGCAGCTACAGTAGGTGCCCACTCACCTTTGCAGCCTTCTTCTCACAGTTGGCACAGGTGGGGGTGCCCTAAGCCCTGTGCATGGTCCCATCGTTGCTCACACAGTGCTGACAGTCAGGCTGCCTCTCCATCTTTTAAACTTTCCCTAGGCCGTCTTCTACCCCCTCCTCCAAACCAGCCCATAATGACCGTGCATGCCTCTGAACCCTCACACACTCACTGTCTAAGCCACTCAGCTGCTATTAAATGGAGTTTGAGTTTGTTGGCTCACTGGTTTCTGATTTTTTATGCATGTATATATGTATGTATTTGAAATGCCAAGAGGGGCCAGTGTTGTGGCACAGCAGATTAAGCTGCATCCCATATGAGCACTGGTTCAAGTCATGGATGCTCTACTACAAATCCAGCTGCCTACAAATGTGCCTGGGAGAGCAGTGGACTGCACCTACATGGGAAACTCAGATGAAGCTGCAGGCTCTTGGCTTCAGCATAGCCAAGCCCTAGCCATTGCAGCCAGCTGGGGAGTGAATCAGCAAATGCAAAATCTTTCTCTATCTCTCCTTCTCTCTCTGTAACTCTGTCTTCCAAATAAATCTTAAAAATAGAAGAGTAAGCATGGCTTTCAAAATGTAGTTGCCCAAATGAACTTACCTTTCATGGAATCATGTCCATGAAAAGTTCCTTGTATAATATTATGTCCCATATACCCAAATGTCTTCCTGCTTATATAGTTCAGTTAGGATCTGTGAAATAGCAAGTGTGCTTGTCTTCCCAGTGTCACGGCCAGGCTCAGAGGCAACAACACAGAGCATATTTACTAGGTTATGATTTTTAAAAAGATTCATGCATTTATTTTAAGGGCAGAGTGACAGAGAAAGAAGGGGGGAGAAAGAGAGAGAATCTCCATCCTCTGGTTCACTCCCCAAATGTTTACAACAGCCAGAGGTGGACCTCCCAACATACCACAGGCTCTAAGACACAAGCTACCTAGGTGGAGCACCCATAGGCAGCTGGCTCTGGGAACTTCTGCCTCTCTGTGGATCAGACAGGCTGGCAGGGAAGAGTGGACCCTCTGTACTCAGTGACTATGGAGCCTTGTGAGCTGAGATTGTAGGGACTCTGCATTTGCATGAGAGGGTACAGGGTATAGCTGGGTCTAGAACCGGCATCTATATGGGATGCTGGCACTTCAGGCCATGGCTTTAACCCACTGCATCACAGCACAGGCCTCGAGCTGGTTTTTAAAAAACAAAATTGATATACCATTGGCCTATATAACAAAAGAAAAAGAGGGAAAAGACTCAAATAAAATGAGAGATGAAAAAGCAAATGTAACAACAGATACCACAGAAATAAAAAGAATCATCAGGAATTACATCTGCATGCCAACAAACTGGGAAAACTAAAAGAAATGGGTAGTTATCTGGACACATAGAACCTACCTAAATTCAGCCACGGTGACTTAGAAAACCTGAACAGACCAAAACCCAGATGATGATTGAATCAATAATAAAGACCCTCCCAACAATGAAAAGCCAAGGACCAGATGGCTTCACTGCTGAATTTTACCAGGCACTTAAAAGGGAACTAATTCCGGGCCGGCTGCTCCTCTTCCAATCCAGCTTTCTGCTATGGCCTGGGATAGCAGCAGCAGATGGCCCAAGTCCTTGGGCTCCTGCACTCATATGGGAGACCCAGAGGAAGCTCCTGGCTCCTGGCTTCGGATTGGTGCAACTCTGACCATTGCAGCCATCTGGGGAGTGAACCAGAACCAGCAGATGGAAGACCTCTCTCTCTGTCTCTACCTCCCTCTGTAACTGCTTGCTTTTTTTTTTTTTTTTTTTTGACAGGCAGAGTTAGACAGTGAGAGAGAGAGACAGAGAGAAAGGTCTTCCTTTCCATTGGTTGACCCCTCAAATGGCCGCTATGGCCGGTGCACTACGTTGATCCGAAGCCAGGAGCCAAGTACTTCTTCCTGGTCTCCCATGCGGGTGCAGGGCCCAAGCACATGGGCCATCTTCCACTGCCTTCCCGGGCCACAGCAGAGAGCTGGACTGGAAGAGGAGTAACCAGGACAGAATCTGGTGCCCCAACCTGGAATAGAACCCGGGGTGCTGGTGCCACAGGCGGAAGACTAGCCAAGTGAGCAGCGGTGCTGGCCTTTTTTTTTTTTTTTTTTTTGACAGGTAGAGTTAGACAGTGAGAAAGAGAGAGACAGACAGAGAGAAAGGTCTTCCCTCTGCCAGTCCACCCCCAAAATGGCCGCTATGGCTGGCGTGCTGCGCGGATCTGAAGCCAGGAGCCAGGCACCTCCTCCCAGTCTCCCATGCAGGTGCAGGGCCCAAGCACCTGGGCCATCCTCCACTGCCCTCCCGGGCCATAGCAGAGAACTGGGCTGGAAGAGGGGCAACTGGGACAGAATCCGGCACCCCAACTGGGACTAGAACCCAGGGTGCCAGCGCCGCAGGCAGAGGATCAGCCAAGTGAGCTGCAGCGCCAGTCTAACTCTGTCTTTCAAATAAATAAAATTAATCTTTTAAAAAAAAAAAGGAACTAATTCCAACTCTTTTCAAGCTATTCAAAACAATGAAAGGGAGGGAATCCACCCAAGCTCCTTCTATGAAGCCAGCATCACCTTAATTCTTAACCAGAAAAAATACAACAAAGAGAACTATATCCCTGATGCAAAAATCCTTAACAAAATACTAGCTAGTCAATTCCAACAAAACATCAGAAAAAGTATTCACCAAGACCACGTGAGATTTATCCCTGGTATGCAGCAATAGTTCAAAATTTACAAATCAATAAATGTGATACATCGCATTAACAAAGTGAAGAAAAATATCATATGATTATCTCAATAGATGAGGAGAAAGCATTTGATAAAATAAAATACCCTTTCATGGTGAAAACCTAAAACAAATTAGGTATAGAAAAAACATTCCTCAACACAATCAAGGCAATTTATGACAACTACATGACCAGCATCCAATTGAATGGGGAAAAGTTGGAAGCATTCCCACTGAGATTTGGAACCAGACAAGGATGCCCACTCTCACCATTGCTATTCAAAATGGCCCTGGAATTTTTAGCCAGAGCCATTAGGCAAGAAAAAGAAATCAAAGGGATACAAATTGGAAAGGAGGAAATCAAACTATACCTATTTGCTAATTATGATTCTATATCTAGGGGATCCAAAAAACTCCACTGAGAGACTATTGGAACTCATAAAATAGTAGGATAAAGTGGCAGAATATAAAATTAGCACACAAAAATCAACAGCCTTTGTATACACAGACAATGCCATGGCTGAGAAAGAACTTCTAAGATCAATCCCCTTCACAATGGCAAAAAAAAAAAAAAAAAACCAAATACCTTGGACTAAATTTAACCAAGAATGTCAAAGATCTCTATGATGAAAATTACAAAACATTAAAGAAAGAAAGAAATAAGAAGACATAAAAAATGGAAAAATCTTTCATGTTCATGGACTGGAAGAATCAGTATTATCAAAATGTCCATACTATCAAAAGCAATTTACAGAGTCAATGTGATCCTAATCAAAATACTAATAACATTATTCACAGATCTAGAAAAAGGTATGCTAAAATTCATAGGTAAACACAAGAGACCTCGAATAGCTAAGCAATCTTATACAACAAAAACAAAGCCAGAGGCATCACAATACCTGATTCCAAGACATACTAAAGGGCAGTCAAAACAGCTTGGTACTGGCACAAAAACAGACATGTAGACCAATGGAACAGAGTAAACACTCCAGAAATCATTCACACATCTACAACCAACTTATCTTTGACAAAGGAGCTAAAATCAATCCCTGGAGCAAGGACAGTCTCTTCAATAAATGATGCTGGGAAAACTGGATCTCTGCATGCAGAAGTATGAAACAAAAATCCACTCAGCATGGATCAAAGACCTAAATGTATGACCCATTACCATCAAATTATTAGCAAACATTGGGAAAGCTCTGCAAGACATTAGCATAGGCAAAGACTTCTTGAAGAAGACCCCAGAAACATAGGCAATCAAAGCCAAAATCGAGAAAAGGGATTACATGAAGCTGAGAAGCTTCTGCACTACAAAAGAAACAGCAAAATCAAGAAGCAACCAGCAGAATGGGAGGATTTACTTACAAACTATTCAACTGATAAAGGATTAATATCAAGAATCTATAAAGAGCTCAGATTCCACAACAACAAAACAAATAACCCATAGAAATAGACAAAGGACTTCAACAGTCATTTTTCAAGAGAGGAAATTCAAATGGCCAACAAACACTTGAAAAAAATATTCAGGATCACTACTCATCAGAGAACTGCAAATCAAAACCACAATGAGGTTTCTCCTCACCCCGGATAGAATGGCTTTCATACAGAAATCAACAAACAATAACTGCTGGTGAGGACTAAGAAGAAAGATATCCTAATCCACTGTTGGTGGGAATGTAAACTGGTACAGCACTGAGGAAGACTGTATGGAGATACCTCAGAAATCTGAAAATACACCTACCATATGACCCAGCCATCCCACTCCCGGGAATTTATCCAAACAAAATGAAATCAGCATGTGAAAGAGTTATCTGTACCTCCATGTGCATTGCAGCTCAATTCACAATAGTTAAATTATGGAATCAGCCCAAATGTCCATCATTTGATGACTGTATAAAGAAATTATGGTAATATATACATTAAGGAGTACTACTCACCTGTATAAAAAAATGAAACCCTGTCTTTTGCAACAAAAATGGATGCAACTGAAAACCATTATGCTTAGTGAAATATGCCATTCCCCAAAAGACAGATATCATATATTTTCCCTTATCTGAGGTAACTAATAGAGAACCTAAAGTGTAATGTATTGGAGTGAAATGGTCATTTTGAGCTTTGATGATTATTTACAGCCCTTGTCTCTTCTGTTGAGGAACATTGGTACTTTTTCCTCATACTATGTGTTGAACTCTTTACTTAGTGTAGGGTTAACCTTACATGTAGTAAGAAACTGAAAATAGATCTTTGTAAAAATAAAGAGTAGGAATAGTAGAGGGAGGAGGAAGAAGGTTAGAGAGTGGGTGGAAGGGAGGTTAGGGTTGGAAGTATCACTATGTTCATAAATCTATAGATATAGATATAGATATAGATATAGATATGAAACAGGTAAAACATATAACTTAAATAATTTTTTTAAAAATCCTTTTGTCTTCTTGGTACTGTTTTTCTTTATTTTTGTTTTTATTTTTAAAAAATATTTAATACTTGAAAGACAGAGTTAAAGGCTGAGTAAGGGAGAGATGGAGAGAGAGAGAGAATTCCACCTGCTGGTTCATTCCCCAAATGTCCACAGTGGTGGGGCCTGGGCCAGACAGAAGCCAGGAGCTTCATTCAGGTCCCCCATGTGGGCTCAAGGGCCCACGCACTTGGGCCATCTTCTGATGCTTTCCCAGATGCGCTATGAGGGAGCTGGATTGTATGTGTAGCAACTGAGACTCAAACTGAGGCCCATATGGGATGAAACCCAGTGGCTTATCCCACTATACCACCACACCAGCCCCATTTCTTAAATTTTTCTGAATTTTTTTTGGTCTTTTTTTGTGTTCACTGAATTCTTTAGCAGGGCTATGAGCTCCTTGGTTGGGGACTATGGCTGCCCGAGGACCTGTTGGCTGTGGCTTCTCCCTTGCATGGGATCTCTAGGGCTCTGCTGAGAGCACTGAAGAGCTCCCTGGGCCCGGTGGACAGTGTTCACACCAGAGTCAGAAGCAGTGGATTCTACACTCTGTGATGGCAGGGACCCTGTTCTGCTACCCAAAACTGTGAATGGCACGTAGTAAGCACTCAGCAAATATTCATAGAACAACACTGGGCCCGTGGCACTTGCAGTTCCTATTGCCAGATTTGGGATTGTGTGGTGATGTGACTCCTCCAAACCTTGGCCGTGGACTAGGGGGAGGGGGAGAGTGGCAAGGAGGCAGCTGTTTAGCATAGCAATTAAGATGCCCACATCCCACATCAGAATACCCTGGTTAGAATCTTGGGTCAGCTTCCTATCCAGCTTTTTGCTAATGTGCGTCCTGGGAGGCAGCAGGTGGTGGCCCAAGTATTTGGGTCTCTGCTTCCCCTATGGGAGACCCAGATTGAGTCCAGGGCTCCTGATTTTGGCCTGGCTTATGCCTCTTGTGGGCACTCCAGGATCAAACCAGCAGGTGGGAGCTCTTTCTCCCTTTGTACCTCTGTGTCTCTCTGTTGCTGTGCCTCTCAAATAAATAAAATGAAAAAACAATATCTTGGCTGGCTGTCAGTTGACTCGCTACTAATAATCGCCATATCAAGTCCTAGTCTCTGCAGACCTACTCCTGCTACAGGGAATCACCCAGGCTGCTCTGACACGTATGCTCCAGCAGGGGGCTCCTATGGCTGAGCCAGTGCCACTTCCATCTAGTGGCGGTGCAAACGAGATGCTGGCGTAGTGTGTCCCCAGTTCTCTGCTCTCTCTCTTCTCTCTCTCTCTCTCTCTTTCTCTTTTTAAGATTTATCTATTTATTTGAAATTCAAAGTTACACAGAGAGAGAGAAGGAGAGACAGAGAGAGAGGTCTTCCATTCTTTGGTTCACTCTCCAATCGGCTGCAACGGCTGGAGCTGTGCCAAGCCAAAGCCAGGAGCCAGGAGCTTCTTCTAGGTCTCCCACATGGGTTCAGGGGCCCAAATACTTAGGCCATCTTATACTGCTTTCCCAGGCCACAGCAGAGAGCTGTGGAGCAGCTGGGAGTGGAGCAGCTGGGAGCTTGGAAGTGGAGCAGCTGGGGCTCGAACCTACACCCATATGGGATGCTGGCACTGCAGGTGGTGGCTTTACCTGCTAAGCCACTATGCCAGCTCTATATGGCTTCTTTTAAACACCCCTATTTAAGTAGTTGGGGAACCAACATTTCCAAAATAGAAAAATAGCTCTGGAAGCAGCAGGGACTACATTTGCAGGGGCAGCTGCGCTGTGCTCAGTTATAATTTTACTCTCTGATTCCGGCAGAAAGGGCTGGCTCCTGCCACTGTTTCAGAAAGCTTCCTGGAACTGACTCTCTACAAGCACAGCCAGTGCACTTGAGTTGCCCGTGAGCTCCAGCTGTGGAGGTGCACAGTTGGAGCTTCAAGTGAGGGACAGATGCTGTGAGTTGGAACCGGTCCTTGCAGCCTCTGCCTTGCTCCTCTGCTGAGTCCAGACTTCGGCTTCTGTCACCAGCAAAGGCTACCTCTCATTGATAATTTTGGGGATAAGACTCTTGATTCAAAGAATTCAAACTCAATTCTATGGAGTCTGAGTTGTGACTCGGTGGGTGACGCCACCACTTACAAATACAGCATCCCCTATCAGTACAGGTTCCAGTCCTGACCACCCTGCTTCAGATCCAGCACCCTGCTAATGTGCCTGGGAAAACAGTAGAAGATAGCCTGAGTGCTTGGGTCCCTGTCACTCACATGGGAGACGCAGATGGAGTTCCTGGTTCCTGGTTTCATCTTGGCTAAGACCTGGCTGTTTCAACCATTTGTGGAGTGAAACAGCAAATGGAAGGTCTCTCTCTCTCTCTCTCTCTCTCTCTCTCTCTCTCTCTCTCTCTCTCATGCTCTACCTTTCAAATAGATCAACTATATAACTATAAAAATATGCCGGTGCCACAGCTCACTAGGCTAATCCTCCACCTGCAGCGCCGGCACACTGGGTTCTAGTCACGGTCAGGATGCCAGATTCTGTCCCGGTTGCCCCTCTTCCAGGCCAGCTCTCTGCTATGGCACGGGAGTGCAGTGGAGGATGGCCCAGGTCCTTGGGCCCTGCACCCACATGGGAGACCAGGAGAAGCACCTGGCTCCTGGCTTCAGATCAGCGTGATGCGCTGGCCACAGCGCGCCGGCCACAGCGGCCATTGGTGGCAAAAGGAAGACCTTTCTCTGTCTCTCTCTCTCTCACTGTCCACTCTGCCTGTCAAAAAATAAAATAAAAAAAAAAGATCTTCATTAAAAATATAATTATAAAAATAAAGAACTCAACTCTAGCACATAAAGCAATGAGGTCAATTTACTGACAAGACAGTTGAGTGGACAGGGATGCAGCCAGCATCCGGAAGGAAACAGAAGCAGGGCTTCAGTTGCCATCAGAATGGTTCTCTCTTGCTCTCCTCAGGTGTGCTTGCATCAATTTTCTAGAACTTCCTCTGTTCTGTCAGGAGGTCCATGTGTTACAAGTGATGGGTCTGAACACCATGTCAGTGTTCTTTCTGCTTCATATCACATCTGGCACAACAAGACATGCCATTTAGGGGTAGGTGTTGTGGTGCAGCAGGTTAAGCCACCTCTTGGACACTCACATCCCATATGGGAGTGCCTAGGCTCAAGTCCCAGGTCCACTTCCTTTTAAGATTCCTGCTAACCACACCCGAGAGGCAGCATGACTGTGATCTTGCCTGAATGTGATCATCTTCTTGATCTTTCTGCTTTCATCCACGGGCCTCTGGTCTCTCTTCTCAACATAGCAGTCACTGTGTTCAAAATGATGAAGATACCACTTGGGTGGCCAGTGCTGTGGTGTAGGGGGTTAAGCCGCCGCCTGCACTGCTAGCATCCCAAATGGGTGCTGGTTCGAGTCTCAGCTGCTCCACTTTCAATCCAACTCCTTGCTAATGGCCCGGGGAAAGCAGCACCCAAGCATTTCGGCCCCTGCTACCCACATGGGAGATCCTGTTGAAGCTCCTGGCTTCAGTCTGGCCCAGCACTGGCTGTTATAGCCATCCAGAGAGTGAACCAGTAGATGGAAGATCTCTCTCTCTCTCTTTGTTCCTGTCTCTCCCTCCTCCTCTCTTTCTAACTCTGCCTTTGAAATAAATAAAATAAATCTTTTTTATGGACAGTGCTTGGGACAATTGCATTCCATATCAGAGTTCCTGGTTCAAGTCTCAGCTCCTCTGTTTCTGATTCCGCTTCCTGCTAACACATGTTCTGGGAGGTTGGGACCCTGCCAAACACACACGGGAGACCTGGTTGGAGTTCCAACTCCTGGCTTCAGCCTGGCCCAGCCCTGGCTGTTCTGAGTATTTGAGGAGTGAACCAGCAGATGGGAGTGCTCTCACTCGCTCGCTCTCTCTCTCTCTACCTTTCAAATAAAATGAAAACAATTAATTTATTAAAAACAAAACCAACACACTTTTTAAAAAACACTCTCCAGTTGCTTCTTCTTTTAACTGGAGTAGGAGCTGCAGGCCTCAAGGCCTTTTCCATCATCTCCCTGGTGCCGCCTCCCCTCCTCACAGGTCTGTTCTTCCCTGGCTGCAGCCCTCACGGCCTCGGGGTCCCCCAGACAGACCCCTCTCAATGAGCTTCTGGCAGGCAGTTCAAACACTGGTCCCTTCTGTCCTACACTTCTCCTTAAAAAAAAAAAAATACTTGGAGACAACAGAGAACGGCAGGCAGCTTCTGGAACGGAGAGGAGGGGCCCTCCGGCAGCTTGCAGGGGCCCTGCTGTGGGGTGGGTGGGGCATCCAAGGGAAAATCAGGAGTGCCAAGGTCCCTGCTCACCTGCTGTGATGGTGATGATGGCTGTTGTGGCTTCCTGTGCCTGAGGAATGTCCCTGGCATCTCCCATCACGACAATTATAGGTAAATTCAGAGCCACAGTACAGCTTGGCCTCTCAGTAGGACCATATGGAGCTCAGGAAACACAGTGGAAGAGGCAAAAATTCACTTTAAATACCTCAGGTATTTCATGGTGTTTCTTGGACACAGGAGAGGGATTCCTGATCCAGAGCAACTCTCCTTAAAAACCCCCTGTCATCCCTCACTGCTGATCCCTGCCTCTCAGCTCTTCTCAAGCCTCAGTTTGGGCATCTTATCATCCCTCCTTCTTTTAACCCTGACCCCTTACCCTAAAAAGGCAGTCTGTGTGAAACTTCCCGGTGGCTGCAAGGGCAAGGGAGAGCCCAGCACAAGCCACCGGTGGCAGTTCGGCAGTTCTGCTCTGCATATCCCTGCACCCTGCTGGGGCCCGGGAGAGGAGGGCCTCCATTCCAAAAACCCTGGGGTGTCCTGCTCAGCATGCAGCTCCCCGTGGGTGTAGGACCAGGCTTCAGGCCTGATGAGCACAGCTCTCTGGGAAGAGCTGGCCAGGCAATGCCTGCCCCTACTGCGCCCACAGTGGGAGGGAGGCATACAGGTGGGGGCAGTGAAGTGGGCAGGCATACAGGTTAAAATTGCTGATTTGTGAACTGGAAGACCACGCCCCTGTGCGACCTCCTACCCCTACCTGATGCCTCTGCCACGCCCCTGTGTGGCCTCATTCCTCTACCTGGCCACACCTGGGGTGCCCACCAGCCAATCAGGTTAATTAACCACTCCCCTTTGGAGTGGGTTAAAAGTCTAGGGCACAGTGTGCTCAGGCTGCTTTTCTGGCCTTGCGCTTCTTCCCTGGCCTCTAGCCAGGACAGGGCTTGCTGTAGCCCTGCGCCTTCAGGGCGCATGGCCTTCGGGCCATGTGCTCTAGGCTTCCTGGCCTAGATGCTCATCCACGTGGCTGGTTCCTGGTGCTCGGTTTGAACCCCCATTCACTTCTCTCTCCTAAATACTCTCTTATGCACCTTTCTTACTAAATAAAAGCTTAAAACGTACCACGCTGCCTCGTTTATCTGTGCCGGTATTTAGAATTCTTCTCTAAATATTAGGCAAGAACCCTCTCGGGCTTATTGATATCGGGGATTTAGTAATAAGCCCGTGGTGAAATCGTAAGGGACCCCAAAATCAGGTAGCGCATGTGGTACCCAGGATAGCATTTTTAGGGAACTTTAAGGGGCCACATTTCAGGGTAAATTTTAGGGGGTCTTTTCCGATTTCAGCAGGGCAGAGGGGAATAGGCCCTGCCCACCTTCCGTGGGGCCAAGGTCCTGGAACAGCCATCCCAACCCTGCCATTCCCCTACAGTCCCTGCTGTTCCCACTGTGGCTGGCTTGCTTTCCTTCCACCCTTCTCTTCTCCCCTTGGCCAAACTCATCAATGGAGGTGTGACAGGGCTGGTGGGCGTGACCTGTTTGTTCCTTATCGACTTGTCCAAGACTTGACTACAGAACCAGCCCGGCAAAGTCTCATCAAAGGGAATGTAGGTGGGGGCAGGCACCCCCAGGCTGGGCGTGGGCTCATTTGGGGAGGTGGTCAGCTGTGAGTGTCCAGAAGACCAGCGTCGCCCCTGTTCACTCCCGTGCTTTTCCAGCTCTGCCAGGATCAAAATGGCGGGGACCGATGGTTTCTTGGGCATGTACCAAGGTGAGCTTCATAGGCATCGCGGGGACCTCAGCAGAGGCCTGGCTTGCCCCACTGGGGGCCCGGGGTGTGGCGAGGGGCCCCAGACCTTGTGAGCTTACAGGATAGCAGGCAGCAGTGTTCCTTCTGCCAAGGCAGCAGCTGCAAAAGGGCCTCCACCCTCCCTGAACCTTGGCATGCTGAGGGGAAGGCAGAGGCAGCCCTAGCTCCTGGCAAGGCTCCAGGGAGAGCATTGTGGAGACCGGTGGCCCGGCATTCAGAGCAAGTGACACGGGTCTATTCCCAGCTCCTTCCCTCCACCCCCCACCCCCAGCAGTGAAAAGGGAGAGGCTTAAGGGGCAGAAAATGGGCAGGGTTTTGAGCTCCTGGAACGGAGTCACTGGCAATTCTTCCCCGACATGCCCTAGCAGAGTCCTTTCCCTGGTCATGCTCATGGAGAGTGTGAAGCTGTTGTGGAAGCCAGGACTGCCAGTGCCCCCATGGGAGCCACACAGCAGCCGACAGCCATCATCAGAGCCGCTTGGCACCAGAAAAGGCAGAATGAAGGATTTCCTTACAGCTAGGCCAAGGGGCCCACAAGGGACATCAGTGTACAGAAAGGAGGAAAACCTGGGCAAGAGACAAAATGGAAAGTGAACTCTCAATTCAGTACGACAGGCCCAGAAGCCCTGCTCGCCTTTTACCCCAAGCGCCAGCCAGAGCCAAGTGTGCCAGGCGCTGCCAGGTAGGCAGGGCTGGGTCACTTCTAGGATGGCTTTCGCCTCTCAGCTTGGTTTTTCACTTCCAGGGGCTGCAGTCAACTTAACCTTGGTCACTTTGGAGAAGGCCATCAAGCTGGCAACCAATGACTTCTTGTGGCACATGCTGATGGAATATGGGTATGGCAGTGCATGGCAAGGGAGAGGCCTCCTCTGGAGTTCAGGGATTTGGGAAAGGCGGCAGAGGGAGGACTGCAGGTATGTTTACCTCTCCTCCTGGAGATACAAGGGAGTCTTCAAAAAGCTTGTGAAAAATGTGAAATTTGCAATTATGAAAATTTTGAACTATGAAAAAATTATGTATGGATTTCAAAATGTGTCTGTATCCAAATAATCTTTACTGTTTTTATCTTTTTTAATTTATTTACTGTGGAACGCAGAGTTAGAGAGAGGCAGAGGCAGAGAGAGAAAGGTCTTTCATCCAACAGTTCACTCCCTAATTGGCCGCAATGGCCAGAGCTGTGCCAATCCAAAGCCAGGAGCCAGGAGCTTAACTCTGGGTCTCCCTCACAGGTGTAGGGGTCCAAGGACTTGGGTCATCTTCTACTGCTTTCCCAGGCCATAGCAGAGAGCTGGATCAGAAGTAGAGCAGCTGGCACTGCAGGGGGCATCTCTACCAGCTATGAAATAGTGCCAGCCCTAACCTTTAGTTTTTTAAAAATGTTTTTATGTATTTGAAAGTCAGAGGAACGAGAGTGGGAGAAGGGCAGAGAGAGAGCTTACATCCTCTTGTTCACTCCCCCAAATGGCTCTAACAACCAAATCTGGGCCAGACCAAAGCCAGGAGCCAGGAACGCCACCTTGGTTTCCCATGTGTGTGACAGGGGTCCAAGTATTTGTGCCATCTTCCTCTCTATTCCCAGATGCATTAGCAGGAAGCCAGACTAGAAATGGAGGATCCAGGACTTGAATCACACATTCTGATATGGGATGAAGCTGTCCCAAGCAGGCTTTTTTTATTTATTTAACATTTATTTATTTGAAAGGCAGGCAGAGCAACAGAGGGAGAGAGAGATCTTCCAGTGCTGGTTCACTCCCCGGATGACTGTGATGACTGGGCCTGGGCCAGGCCAAAGACTGAAACTTCATCCAAGTCTTCCATGTGGGTGCAGGAGCCCAAGTACTCAGGTCATCTCATACTGCTTTCCCAGGTACATTGGCAGGGCGCTGGATTGGAGGTGGAGCAGCTGAGACTTGAACCAAAGTCCATATGGGATGCTGGCATTGCAGGTGGCAGCTTAATGCTCTGTATCACAACACTGGCCCCCAAACTTATCTTTCAATTTTATTTTCCAAGAATCTTTTTGAAGCTTTACGGTTGAGGGTTGGTGTGTGAAGGGAGAGAATGTGCAAGTATAGTTTGGGATAAAGGCAGACAGATAATACCTAGGACATTTAGAATGTATATACACATAGTCACCATGATACATATTTAAAACTCAGGTCCAAACACTTTCTAGTTCTCTGTGTGCCTCTCATCTTCCAAGTGATGCTACCTAAGGGGTTAACTATCTGCCACGAGGAGTTTCATTGTCAGATACCTTCAACCTCTACATAGGTGCTGCCTCCCTGCAGCCTGTGTTTCTATCTTTAACGAGTGGGCCCAACAGCCAGGTGACTGTTTACTGTGCTGGGTGAGTGGCAGCCAGGAGTGAGAGGGTGCAGCACAAGTATGCCAAGTCCCACATATGTGTGTCTGGGGTGGCAAGCCCAAGACTGAAGGGCTCCAACTCCTGCTCCTGTTGGCAGGATGTGGAGCTGGAGTGTGCCAGGTGGTGGTTATGTGTCCCATGGAAATGTTCAAGATACAGCTGTAGGTCTCAGGGTACATGGGTGAGACCTGTCCCGACTTGACATGAGCTGAGCCTAGATCCCCCTCGGCCCATGGCCCACCCTGACCTGTGGGACCCTGTGACCCAGCCAGCTGCGGAGGACAACAGCAATATAATCACAGTGACCCCTTTCAGCGCTCTGACTCCAAGACAAGTAGCAAGGATGAGAATCTTGATCCAGGAGGGACAGACTTCTCAGGCCCAATTCTCCTAACAAATCACCCTAACATTTAGGTGTGAGTTCCTTAAGATATTAAGAAATGTCGAGCCCAGGACTTCGGGAGAGCGGTTCCGGTACTTGCGGGTGCAGGCCAGCTGTCGTCTCCCGCCTGGACAGAGGACAAGAGGACAATGGGAAAGGACACAGGCCCACTAGTGCCTTTACATTATTTTGGCTTTGGCTATGCAGCACTGGTCGCTACTGGTGGAATCATAGGCTATGCGAAAGCAGGTAGCGTGCCGTCCCTGGCTGCAGGGCTCCTCTTTGGGAGCCTGGCAGGCCTGGGTGCCTACCAGCTGTCTCAGGACCCGAGGAACGTCTGGGTTTTCCTGGCTACATCCGGGACCTTGGCTGGCATTATGGGAATGAGATTCTACCATTCTGGAAAATTTATGCCTGCGGGTTTAATCGCAGGTGCCAGTTTGCTGATGGTCGCCAAAGTTGGAATTAGCATGTTGGATAGACCCCATCAGTAGGCATCACGCCCCATCCTGGACTCACGAAGAATTAAACTCTCCAAACTTCCACTGTTTGCAATGTATTCAGCAAATAAGTGCAGTGTTTTTACATATGCTGGTATTTTATCTTAAAAACATGATACTGAACTTGATGGGAAAAATTAGTCATGATCATTACAGCCACACAGAGGTGGTGAATATATGATACATGGACCTAATGATGACCGTCAGACAGTTTTGATTCTTGTGCACTGGTATTCTCTCTTCTTTCTGTATCTGTGGGTAAAATCTCAAGGTCTAAAATGTTAGAGATCAACATTGGGGTATCTCAAACCTCATGCCCTACTCAAAGAGAAACAGGGGGAAAAGACTCTTATGAGTTTCAGGGTGTATGTTGTTTTGCTCATCTTAGAGCACAGACTCACTTTGAAATTATGCTAAATGAAATATCAATGAAAATAAAGTTTTTCTTACCAATAAAAAAAAAAAATGTCAATGACCCACTCAGTAACTATAGTCAGTGGGTACTTTATGCTGTAAAAGTTTTTCTTGTCTTCTCTTCTGGAAGAGAAGTTACGACCTTTCCTACACCCTGGTCTTCTCAAACACCCAGGGCGAAGCAGTAGAAACCAGATTTCGTAGGGAAGGCTAGAGGGCCCGTCTTCAGGGCTGAACTACAGATCCAGAGTTGTGTGAACTGAGCTGCAAAGCCCCTACCCAGCACAGGCAAGGAGGAGCTGGCCCTGGTAAACGCAGGGGCTCTCCCTTTTGCAATTTGGCTGTGCGCACGGGCCGTGCTAGAACTCAACTCAGTTTCTAGAAAGGAGGCACCAGCCTGCAGCAGACCATGCGGCAGGAGGAATAAAGGTTAGGTGCTGAAAAGGCCCCACTGTGCTTCCATCTGCGGAGTGAAAGCCCTGTTAATGTCAGTTTTTCAAACCCAGCATGAAGTGCACCTGAGATGGTGGTGAGACCATCACATTGATGTGGTTAAACCTCACTTGAGGCCTGCACTCGGATTACATAGGAAAACAGGTGCGACAACTGGTTCTGTGCACGAAGCATACAGTGCACTGCCAGACCTCACAAAACCAGGGAGCACGACACTGGCAATCATTTCTTTTTAGCAAGAACTGAAAAAATTTTAAAAATTCATCCAATTTCAGGGAAGTACTTTGATCATTAATGGAATTCACATATTGAGTGTTTTTATTAAAACGGGGGAAAAAATCCATTCTAAGTTGTAGATATTGAACTCATCCCACAGGGCCTGAAGTAGTCTACTAAAATGGGTTGCCATCTAAAGCATCAAATTCCCTAAGTCATTGAAGGATCTGAACAGCCTCTTTGCCTACTCAGAGTCCTGGCAGGAGGTGGCCTCCAGACAGGGGAGTTTGTCAGGTTCTGCTGCTTTACAACAGTACATGGCATCAACATGGGACTGCGGCCATGTGCTGAGGGGATGCAACCATGTAAAGAGGTTCACGGCTGGTTCAGAAACAGTGCAAAACCAGTCTTAACAGGAAAAGAAATCTTGGGGCGGTTGGGGGCAGGTGGAGTTTAAGCCTCCTATAATGAAACCTGAGGAGGCAACAGCTGCACAATGCATTAGCACTCCAGGGACCATGGATGTCTCTGCAGCCAACAATTCATGTTCTAAGGCATCTTCAGGGCTCAGGTAGTGATGGGGGTCTGTCCTTTCCTTTCAGACGTGCATCAGCACAGTCTGGCCTCCAGGCCCGCCTCCTCCAGGTCCTACACCACGGGGTCAGCATCCAGCCCAAGTGTCCGTCAGCCACCCTCATTGCCTGGAAGCTGCTTCACACTCAGGACCTGCCTGGTCTGCACAAAGACCTGAGCACCACTCTACTCAGGTGAACATTTCTCCCTGACATGAGGGGGCCATGGAGCTTGTTGCCTGGTCTCTCGTGTGCTACCAGGACACTCAAGTGCAGGCTTGCATGCCCTCCTCAAGCTTCCTTTGTCCACACCTCGCCAGGGAAGCACACAGTGGGTACCTGAGGGCTGGGTTTAGGCTCTCTCCCCTATGACCAGGCCCATGTGAGTCACAGGTATCTGGTAGCCCAGAGCCAGCCCGAAGGACTGCAGTTCACCTCCTAGTGAGAGGTCTGAACCCACACCTCACGTCTATTTAGCTGCTTTCCATTCCATTCACCAACCCATTCTCCTTTGCAGAGTGTGGTACCCAGGCTTCAGATCTGGAGCTAGTACCTCGTGAACAGGTGCAGGTGCTGGACAGGACAGGGAGGCAGCTCTCCTCACAGTATCCATCACCCCACATCAGCACAGGGGCACTATGGCATACTTATTTCTGCCCCACAGCAGGCCCTGGTTCAGTTTCCTCTTCTGCAGGGACGTCCCTTTCTCCATCATCTACGTCCCATTGTTTGCCAACCTCAACAGCCTTGGGTTCAGTGAGCTCGCCAGGAGGCTTCCTTTGCCCACTCCTTCGTGTCAGGCTGTGCGGCAGGTTGCATAGTGGCCGTGGCAGTCACCCCTCTGGATGGTGAGTACGTGGCAGAGGCAGGTATTAGGCATCTGGGGTCCAAGGGCCAGCTGGATTTACATGTTGGCATTTATATATTGTGGACTTATCTATGGGATCAATAACACTTTTGCACTTTTAGGAAATAGTCCCAACCCTGTAAACCCTCTTGGGTTGCAACCTGGGGCTATTAGCAGAAATGCATCCAAGGTCCTCAGAAAGTAGGGCTCAGAGACCTTCCCCTGATGTCTTATCACTGACAACTCCCCTCATTTTCCAGGTGGAGCTGGGAGCCCCAGCAGTGAGTGAGAGGGGACAATGTTCCCCCTGCCACACAAGTGCTTTCTACAGAGACTCACCTGAGGGTAGGGTGGTTTCCGATTCACTTTTTCCACACGAGGCCAGAAGAGGGCGATCTTGGTTACAGCCCACACAGTGGCAGGCCTAGCCTCATGACTGCATTTGCTGCATCTGGAAAGGACTGCAACCACTTCATGGTGAGGCGAAGACACCAAGAACAAGATGCTCACTTATTTTAACTCTCACCTGTCTTAGTTCTGAAAATGCAAATTCAAACCCCAAGAAAGGCCAGGGTGAGGAAGTCTACAGCGGGCTCATCAACTGCACCAGGTGGGAGCTCAGCACCCTTGTGCCACGGAAGAGCTAGGCCCCTGGGCACTCACGCATCAAAGCCCAGCATTACTGGCAAGTTCGTCTCCTCGGGACCTTGTCTGTTCCCTCCCCTCTCACCGCAAGCCGCAAGTGCTGGGTGCATTTCCCTGTCCCTCACATCCTACAGCAGCATCTCTCCTCCAGTCTATTGCCAGAGGGAGGCCCTCATCCCTGGCCTTGCCCCAGCTGCAACGGGCTGGGTGCAGCTCTCACATGCTTGGGGCCTTGCTATTGCTCTGGGAAGTGACTTTTCAAAGGCTTTCAAATACTGAACGGGAGGACATCAGGCCCATCTTTACCCCCAGGAAGTTCTAGATTCAGAAGGGGCCATCTGCCTTCCTGAAAGGAATAGGCTGCTGGGTGCCTGTCATCACACTGCTCTTCTGGATTGCCCAAGGTGTCTACTTCATGGGAATTGGAGAGCACATCTTGAAGTGCTTTGAGTAAACACAGATGAGCTCAGGCCATCCCCTTGTGGCATCTCTCTAGCTTGTTTCACTTAAGACTAGAGGGTGTGGGCTTGCAGCAAAGTGGTCCAGCCACATTATACTTTACCCACTATCTTGTAGCACTACCTCCCCATCTCGGAAGACAACTAGTGAGCAAGTTGAGTGTAGTCCAAGACGCCCTGCACAATGCCTGCAACACAGGGACACTCTGAAATCGCCATCCTCCAATTTTCAACAACAGAAATGGTACTTGCTCTGGCTAAATTAACTGCAGGACCTTAATCAACACTAAGGCTATATGCTTTAACCTTTCTATGTCAGACTTAAACTCAGCATACTTGAGTAAGTTTGTTTTGAGTAAGTTTAGTTTTTTTCATCTTGAACCACGTAACTGACGGTCCTAGCACTGGCTCTGGAAAAAGAAGTTCAAGGGGACCAGGAAAACCTCCAGAGTCAGCAGGGATCTTTCAGGTCAGGACAGCTGGGGTTGACTCTAACTGAAGAGCCTGGGAAAGGCTGGGCAGCCACCTCCTGCAGCACAGGCTCTCACACACCCGCCATGACTCCGTCCCTAGGGCCACCAAAGCAAAGCAGCACAGTCAACAATCTTTTTTTTTATTTTTTTTTTTTATAGGCAGAGTGGACAGTGAGAGAGAGAGACAGAAAGGTCTTCCTTTTTGCCGTTGGTTCACCTTCCAATGGCCGCCGCGGCCGGTGCACTGCGCTGATCCGATGGCAGGAGCCAGGTGCTTCTCCTGGTCTCCCATGGGGTGCAGGGCCCAAAGCGCTTGGGCCATCCTCCACTGCACTCCCTGGCTACAGCAGAGCTGGCCTGGAAGAGGGGCAACAGGGACAGAATCCGGTGCCCCGACCGGGACTAGAACCCGGTGTGCCGGCGCCGCAAGGCGGAGGATTAGCCTAGTGAGCCACGGCGCCGGCCTGGTCAACAATCTTATAACCCTGGGCCTGGCAGATGGGCTGCCATACACAGGAGCTGCCACCCACCATTCCACATCCCATCAGAACCAAGACTGCATTAAGAAGAAGCCACAGCAGGTCACTGTCACCCACACTTCAAACCTGCTGAGAAGGCCGAGGGAAGAGTGTAGAGCTTGACTTGGGTGTTGCATCTGTCACTCTGTACATCACCTTGAGGAACAAGTGCTCCTCCTGTGCTTCAATTCCTTCCCCGATATCACTGCCACAGAGCAGAACAATGGGATCAAGCCCTAAGGAATATCTACCTTTCCCGGAAGCTGGCACTGTCTTTAGTCACCACCTAATTTAAACGAGAAAGAGGATGGTGCTAGAGTGGTCAGCCTCAGTGGCTATACCCTCAGGCTCTGGGATGGACTCATACTCCAGCCCTGCCCTTTGCTACCTGGCAAGACCTTGACAGCTCTTAACTTTGAGCTGGGAAAAACTAGTTCCTAGGGAGTGAGAGGGAGAGAAAGGCTCCTGGGAGAGGATTTCAAGCACAAAGTACCTCTCCCCCCAAAAAAACCACTTGTAGTTGTACAACTCTTCCAGAGTGTGTTACCGTGCCTATGCAGGGGAATGTGTGGTGACTTAAGGGACTGAAAAGGCCACTTTTGGGTGACTGGTAAAACAAGGAGGAAGCCCCAGAGGACTCAGACAGGGACAATGGTTTCCAGTACTGACAACTGCAAGCTGCCAAAAGCTTCAGGGATTTGGAAGACTCATTTTCTATGTATCTCAAGAAGAACTTGACTCTCTCAAACCACATATTTTTAGTGTCTTACAAAAGATATTACAATGAAATCCACATAAACTTTTTATTTTAATAAATACAGCGTACCCATGGCTTAGATTTTAAATCACAGTAGCAGAGTTGAGGGTTGAACAGGTAACAGTGAGTGGAGCCACTATTTCTAGAAGGATGCATGCCTGCATGTGCTTTAGACACAAAGAGCAGGGCCATCACAGCAGAGCACACCACACACACCACCTGCGAGTACAGAAATGGAAGAACAGAACTATACAGCCCACAGCCACCATCTGAGCCCTCCCTCCGTGCTGCAAAAGCAACAGAAGCTGCAGCCTCCACATGAACCAGAGGTAGGTTCCTGATCACATCAAGCAAGTCTTTCCCATTAACAATTAGGCCAAGGGCACCCACGATGGAATGGTATCCACTGATAAATAGAGAACACTATTAAAACAGCAAAGAGGGAGCTACATTGATATTGTTTCTTCAAACACCACAAACTCCATATCATAGCAGTGGAGCAGCAGATGAACTCCACCTCTCAAAGACTTAGTCCAAAAACTTCCTATTGGCATTTGCACCAAACAAAGCTCCCCTTACTTCTGGCATCATCTGTGAAGAAACAATGTAATAAGTAAGTATTCATGACTGAGAACTCACCCAGAACTGTGTGTCTGACCCTCAGGCAGGAAGCCACCAACTTCTGTGTGGCCAAGGAGGAGGGCACAAAGCTAAGTGCACCCAATCCATGCTGTACAATCCGCACTCCAATAATCCTTGGTGAGAAACTAAACTGCAGATCTGGGGCTAAGAGTTACTGCTTACAAAACGGACAAAAGAAAAAGAAAATCTCAGGCCACTCCTGCCTAGGTTCCACCTGTGCTTGGGACATAGGGAGAGGAGGCAGTGTGACTGGATCATACTATTCTGCATCACATAAATCCTTCTTTCAATAAACTTTTACTGAGCACCTACCGTGTATCAGGAATGACCACACAGAAAACTTACAATGCAAGTTTGGGTGAAGCACTTGTTATTGCAACTGATAAATTCTTAGGCAAATTTCTAAAGCTGCGCCGTACAATGTGATAGCCACCAACCACCTGTGGTTATTGTGCACTTAAAATGTGGCTAGTGAGAGGGAGACACTGAGTTTTAAACTTTACTTAAGGATGCCCATGTGGCTAGTAGCTACTAAACTGGAAAACATTAATCTAAAGTTTAAGTTACCAAGATGATACTCAAGGTCAAGTGCTTTAGTTATTAAGACAAGTGTCAAGGAGTAACTAAGCAGCCACAGATCACACTGCAGAGGCCACCCAGCATTTCAGAGCAAGTGAGATTTTTCCCGGCCTGTTTCCAAGAGCACATTTATACAAATCTGGAAACATATGAAAAGCCAGTGACCTTATGGTAATTGTTCTAAAAAAGTGTTTACATTAGTTTCTATATTTCCAGCTAGAGACAGAACTGCCGTCAGCAGCTCTACATGCAAGAAAACATACAGGTTAGCACACAGCCCAAGGCCTCCCACATGTAAGTGGCTATCAGTACAATGTAACACCCCAACATGCTTAATTTCTTTCCACTTAGGAAAATGTCAAAAAGTGTGAGTGACAAATCCCAAAACAGTGACCAGGTCTGTGTTCTGTGTACAACTTCAAAGAGACAAGTAGTAGCCTGACTCACCTGCTGGGCTATGAGGTCCAGCCGGCTTTCTAGGGTGTTGGAAACTTTTATTTTACGATCCCCGTTGTAAATCTCAACTCCACCAGCTCTACAAAGAACACCAGAAATAGCAAATTTTAGATTTAAGGAAGTCAAGGACACACAAATGACCTTATTCCTTTGAAGGAAACTATTTTGCATGTGGTATGTGAAACAAAATGGCTTAAAATTTAATTCTAAAAGTTTGTGAAAATTTCAGGTATTCAGGTTGATAATAACAAGTAACTACTGTGTGCAGTTTGTTTTTTTAAAGGATTATTTTATTTGGGGACTGGTGCTGTGGCGTAGCGGGTAGTCACTGCCTGCAGTGCCGGCATCCCATATGGACACCAGTTCAAGTCCTGGCTGCTCCACTTCCGATCCAGCAATCTGCTATGGCCTGTGAAAGCACTACTCAGGAAAGGTTTGTGAATTTTTTTGGGGAAAGAACGTTTATTTTATTCTCTACCTCTTTCTAATTTCTTTATTTCATTTATTTTTAGGTTTCTCTAAACAATATATGCTCTTCATTAAGGCATTTGTTAAAACCTGACCTACTTTCTGTGATACAACTCTTTGTCCATATTTTGGGAACAAGGGAAGGGAGACCACCATTATGTTAGACTGCCTGCTGTGCACCAAGCGCTCCCTGAACATGAAGCCCAAGGCTTCTCATGCCTTTTCATTTATCTCCCCAATAACTTCTCACCATTTTATGAAAACAGAAAGGAGACTGCACAGAAGCAGAAACTGGGTCTGGTGGTTAGGAAACTTCATGGGATGTCTGCATCTCATAACAAAGTGCCTGAGTTCAAGTCCCAGCTCCACTCCCAATTCCAGCTTCCTAATAATGTGCACATTATTGGAAGACAGCAGGCAATGGTTCAAATACTTGGGTTCCCAGACCTGACACCCATCTGGAGACCTGGATTGAGTTCTAGGCTTCTTGCCTGGCTTAGCTCAGCCCTGGCTTTTTTTTTTTTTTTTTTTTTTTTTTTAAGATTTTATTTATTTATTTGAAAGTCAGAGTTACACAGAGAGAGGAGAGGGAGAGAGAGAGAGAGAGGTCTTCTGTTCGATCGTTCAACCCCAGATGGCTGCAATGGCCGGAGCTGTGCCGATCCGAAGCCAGGAGCTTCCCTCTGGTCTCCCAAGCAGGTGCAGGGGCCCAAGGATTTGGGCCATCTTTTACTGCTTTCCCAGGCCATAGCAGAGAACTGGATTGGAAATGGAGCAGTTGGGTCTCGAACCGGTGCCCATACGGGATGCCGGCACCTCAGTCCAGGGTGTTAACCCACTGCACCACAGCGCTGGTCCCCAGCCCTGGTTTTTGCAGGCATCGGGGGAGTGAACCAATAGATTGAAGATATCCATTTCTGTCCCTCTGGCTTTCAAATAAATTAAGGGAAAAAGAAGACTGAAGAAAATGATAGGATAACTGTCCTGACAACATTACTTTAAATGTCCACCAGGAGAAGACTTCAATCCTTATCTGCAATTGTGAAATTCAAAAAGCTCTGACCGCAGAACAAAATCTAATTCTCATAGCTCCAAAAAATGAACTGGCTGGGGCTGGCGCCATGGCACACTTGGTTAATCCTCCGCCTGCAGCGCCAGCATCCCATATGGGTGCCGGGTTCTAGTCCCGGTTGCTCCTCTTCCAGTCCAGCTCTCTGCTGTGGCCCAGGAGGGCAGTGGGGGATGGCCCAGGTGCTTGGGCCCCTGCACCCACATGGGAGACCAGGAGGAAACATCTGGCTCCTGGCTTCGGATCAGCACAGTGCCAGCCATGGAGGCCATTCGGGGAGTGAACCAACGGAAGGAAGACCTTTCTCTCTCTCTCTTTCTGTCTATAACTCTACCTGTCAAATAAATAAATAAAAATCTTAAAAAAAAAAAAAAGAATTCTTATAGAGCTGAAATGTGATCATGCCCTATTATCACTTAGCACAACGCTTGGGGCATGCTTAGGCTCCCACATAGAGTTGGTATGCAAAGGGAAGCTGTGGGGATGACGTATGCTACCGCACCATCCCCTGCTCTAAAAGAATTCTGAGGTAAGTGCTACTGTGACAATTCAGAGATGTGGAAGTCAAGGATCAAAGAGAATAAACAATTTGGACATGATCACTAGGCTAGCAAGTGGCAGAATGGAGACTCAAACCCATATCTGACAACAGCATTTACTAGGTCACATGCCCTCTCAGTTTATAAAGTGCTTTCACATCTCTTTATAAAACAAAACTCACCGGCACCGCGGCTCAATAGGCTAATCCTCCGCCTTGCAGCGACGGCACACCGGGTTCTAGTCCCGGTCAGGGCACCGGATTCTGTCCCGGTGCTCCTCTTCCAGGCCAGCTCTCTGCTGTGGCCAGGGAGTGCAGTGGAGGATGGCCCAAGTGCTTGGGCCCTGCACCCCATGGGAAGTGCAGTGGAGGATGGCCCAAGTGCTTGGGCCCTGCACCCCATGGGAGACCAGGAGAAGCACCTGGCTCCTGGCTTCGGATCAACGTGGTACGCCGGCCACAGCACACCGGCCGCGGCAGCCACTGGATGGTGAACCAATGGCAAAAAGGAAGACCTTTCTCTCTGTCTCTCTCTCTCACTGTCCACTCTGCCTATTAAAAAAAAAAAAAAAACTCATCGCATTTTCCTGGTGCAGTCCAGGTTCCACTGCTGATAAAAGGCCAAGTCAAGACTCACACTTAGGTCATAAAGCCCTGAGACTGCCCCTCTTTCCACTCAGTCTGTAAGGGGACCTCATCACACCAGTCATGGGGAGGCAGTCTGGCATGAGACAGTAAGTGGAGGCAACAATTCCACTGTTTCAGGGGTTCCTAGTGCTCACCTCAGCTGCATACAGTTTATTAGGGATGCTGGGGCCAGAAATGTGCTGCCATTTCCTCAGTCAACTACTGGTATTTGCAACTCTCTCCCCAAGGAACCTAATTATTTTCTATACATAATAGTGGTCCTTATTCTGGGTTTCCTCATTGTCTGATATGGAAATCTGTGCCCCACTTTGGATTCTGGGTGCAGTAGAACCACCTCCGCAGGATGAGCACAGTGACTACCAGCTGGACCTCAGACACTTGTCACCAGTAACCAGGAAGAATGGCACAGTTGGGAGACAACACAACCACACCTCTACTCTGTATGTTGGAGGAAATACATGTTAAAAAGGGTCCAGGATTGGGCCAGCACTGTGGTGCAGTGGATTAAGAGCTACATGTGACACTGGCATCCCATGAGTACTGGTTCAAGTCCCATGAAAGATCTCCGTCTCTCTCTCTCTAACTTTCAAATAAAGGCCAATCTGTCTGCACCCAAGAGCAGCAAACGCTGGCAGCAGGAGCACTCCTTACATGTCCTCAGGCAGGTAGGCCTCCTGATCAATCTGGACATCAACATCTTTTTTGGTGGCAATTTTGTACATAGGGATTGCTTTTTGCACAGCAGCCTGGGAAGAGAGAAAACAATGAAAAGTTTTAATGGGAGCCATGCAGTAGATGGCACCTCCATCAATATGTTATGCATGCAAAGACATTCTTATGTATTTCAAGTAAGAGTATAGATGCACGGCTGCTGGATGGTTAAAACTGTGCAGCCACTGAGAAAAAAGGAGCTAAAACAATAGCTTGCCCATAGCAGAGAAGACAGGGGAGAATTTCATAAAGAATCAACAGTTATCAGGTGTGAAACATGGCGCAGCAGGATACAGATCATCACCCTAACCAGAAGCATTACCAGGAGAGGGAGGAGGAGGGGAGAGGAAAGAGAACTCAAGTGTCTATTAGTAGAGAAACAGATAAGCAAAATACAATGAAACGCTATTTGGTGTGGAAAAAAATTTTGCTAAATGCTACAATAAGATGAACCCTAAAGACATGTGGAGTGAAATAAACCTGTAACAGAGGCCAGGTGCTGTATAATATCACTTACATGGGGTACACGGGACAGAGCAGGGGAACGGGCAAAGTCTCAATTTTGGAAGGTGAAGAAATTGTAGAGATGGATGGTGGTGATGGTTGCCCACAGGGCAAATGTACCTCATGCCACTAAAATACACTTTAAGAAGGTTTATCACAATTAGCTCACCAGAAAAAAAAAAAATTATACTATATTGCAATTATGGCAAATCTAATTAGTAGGAAGTCCTTTTTCCCTTCCAAAGGTTTAGAGAAGGAGAGAGAGAGGGTGAGCATCCATCCGTTGGTTCATTCCTCAAACAGCCAGCATTGGATCAGGTCGAAGCCAGGAGCCTGGAACTCTACCCAGGTCTTCCATATGGGTGGTAGGAACCCAAGCATTCATACCAGCTTTCACTGCCTCCCCAGAAGCATTAGCAGGGAGCTAGATCAGAGGTGGAACAGATAGGATTTTGACTCTAATACTGGATGCTGGCATTGTAGGTGGCAACTTCACCTCCTGTGCCACAACACTGGTTCCAGGAAGTGCTGTCTTCAAACAACATTGTACACACTCCAGTATCCATGGAAAAAAGTTTCTTAAAAGAGTTGAAGGAACTTCAATATTTACCTCTGAAAATATTACTAAAAAAATTAACAAGTTGGTACCTACATTTAATAGTTCCCCGCCCTTCATAGCTAATACAGTGTACCACTGACACTGAACTGCAGAAGTTTCAAAAACAGCTTGTGTAGCACCCAAAAATACCCTGGTGTCCTCAAATGGGGCTGGCTGGCAGCTCAGACCTGCCTCTGTAGGCTGCTATCACCATGGCACCTTCTCATCAGTCCTGCTCTGCTTCATGGGTTCATACAAGAGGCAACGTCAGCACAAAGCAGGATCCAGCTGAGACAGTTTACAAACTACAAACACAACGTGTTATAGTGGAGAATGAACAGCTGAGAGAAACATACTTATGTGTTCCAGTCAACACATTATCCTTCCAAGGAGAAGAGTTACTCGAGACAGATTATACTAAGGATACAAATACAAATGTTTTAATTTATAAGAAATGTAATTGCCAGAGGAGTGAGTACTTACATCCTTGCCCAAAGTTATGGGGAAGATTTTTCATCTAAAGAGAAATCTTCATTTTGTTAATGTTTACTTATTTGAAAGTAACAAGGGGGGGGGAGGGAGAGGAAAAAAGGGGAAGGGAGGGAGAAGGAAGGGAGAGAATGAGGGAGGAGAGATTGATTGATTGATCGCCCACTGGCTGGTGCACTCCTCAAATGCCTACAATAGCTGGGGCTGGATCAGGATATAGCCAGGAACCTGGAACTCCATCTGAGTCTCCCATGTCAGTAGCAGGATTTCATGTACTCACCCATGAAGAGTTCTTAATGATACAGACTTTGACTTGACCAACTTCTGGTACCCACATTCTTTCTCTAGTTATATGAGCATAATTAATTAGGTCACAGCCCAGTCTTGTTCATCTGGCAGTAGGCTGCCTCTTTTAAGAAAGCGCTGCATACCCATATATTTGTTCTAGTGTAGGAGGCACTACTTTTATCACTTGATTTTAAGATTCTGATTTTACTGGGGCTGGCACTGTGGCAGAGTGGGTTAAGCTACAGTCCCAGTTGCTCCAATTCAGATCCAACTTCCTGCTAATGTGCCTAGGAAAGCAGAAAATGGCCCAAGTACTTGAGCATCTGTCACCCACTGTGGGAGACCTGGAAGGAGTTCTAGCCTACTGGCTTTGGCCTGCTGGCCTAGCCCTGGCCATTGTAGACATTTGGGGAGTGAACCAGCAGAAGGAAGATTGATCTCTCTGTGTTTCTCCTCTGTTAACTCTACTTTTCAAATAACATCTAACAAAAAATACATCTAACAAAAAAAGAAGAAAAATGGTAGCATTAAACTTTTACAAAGAGAGAAGGACAGGGGCCCAAGGGCCAGTGTTGTGGCACAGCAAGTTAAGCCACCATTTCCAACAATGGCATCCCATATTGAAGTGCTGGTTCAAGTCCCAGCTGCTCCACTCTCCATTCCACCTTTCTGGGAAGCAACAGTTGATGGCCAAGTAGTTGCTGCCACCTAAGTGGGAGACAGATTGACTTCCTGGCTCCTGGCCTTGGTTTGGCCCAGCTCTTGCTGTAGACATTCAGGTGGTAAAATAATGGATGGAAGATCTCTCTCTCTCGTCACTCTGCCATTCAAATAGTTGAAAATAAATTCCAGACTGCTGGCTTTGTTCTAGCCCAGTCCTGGCTATTGTAGGCATGTAAGAAGTGAACAAGCAGATGGGAGGTCCAATTCTTAATTAGTAAAGAAAAAAGATTTCTTTACCTTTACCAGAGGGAAATCTTGTTTCCTGCAACGAACAATCATTCTGGGCTCCAACAACTGGTATAAACCCTGAGATATAGGACAGTCAGATGCAATTAGTAGAGATTGCAAACTATATATAAAATATTTTTATAGTTCCCTGATCTAGTAAGGAAAAATGTCCCCTGGTAAGTAAGTTCCCACAAAAGACAGAATATACAGTATGAAAACATGGAAAGATCCTAGTATCACAAACCAGATAAATATACCCCATGCTTTGATGGCAGATGAGGACAAGTATTACTGTACTTAACATAAAGAAAAACTCACAGCTCAGAAGTATAATTAAGCATACAGCAGTTAGTCTGAACCCCAGTATCTATGGCAAGTATTTTAGTAATAAAATCACATTAGGGAAGTTTAAAGCTGGAGGGTTCAAACTAATTTGACCATTGAGTTACAAAGGACCGTAGTAGGCCTGAAGTCTTATCCAACCAGATAGCTATTACTGGAATACACATTTTAGATAAGATAAAGAATAAAACAAGGAAAACAGCTAAGATGAGAAAACAAGAAAAAGAGAGTTGATCTCCAACAGACCCTGAAAACCACCTCACAACTATGGCTGTAAACAGTAAAACTGGGCTATGAGAGTACCTGGAGGACCAATCCATCGAGCAGCACTTGGTACCTGGTTGTGTCTTTCACCACCTTGCTGAGTCTCTGTTTTGCTTCATTTAGAAGGTCCTACAAAGAGTAGAAAAGAAAAAAGTTAGCTACATCCCTGGGTAGTCAGCTTAGAACTCATTGTGAAGGTGGTGCTGGGTCATGTTACATCTCCTCTGACTTTATCGCTGGGTATTCATTCAATGCATAGTCCCTGAGAAAGATGCTGAAGCCGATGCTAAGCTGTTAACAAAGGAAGGATACAACAGTACCCCATGGGTTGGTGTTGTGCATATGGTCTGATGCAGCATACTGGAGTGCCAATTCAGGTCCCAGCTCCCCATTTCCAATTCAGCTTCCTGCTGGCCCTCTGGGGCCAGCACTGTAGTGTAGCAGGTTAAGCCTCCACCTACAGTGTCATCCATATGGGTGCCAATTCAAGACCTGCCTGATCTGCTTTCAATCCAGCTCCCTGCTAAAGCACTGGAAAGCAACAGAAGATGGCCCAAGTACTTGGGCCCCTGCACCCACATGGGAGACCCAGAAGAAGCTCCTGGCTTTGGCCTGACACAGCCCCAGCCATTGTGGCCATCTGGGGAATGAACTCTCTCTCTGCCTCTGGCTCTCCTTATCAGTAATTCTTTCAAACAAACAAATCTAAAAAAAATTAAAATTAAAAAAATTAAAAAATACAAACACACAAGTGCAGGCTCCTGCTACTGACACAGGAGTCTTGGATAGAGTTCCTGGCTCTTGGCTTTAGCCAGGCCCAGCCCTGGCTGTTGCAGGCATATGGGAAATAAACCAATGGATGGAAGATTTTTCTGTCACTCTGCCTTTCAAATAAATTGCCCCCGAAACTCAGCCTCTAGGACTGCTCAGAGACTGGCCTGCTCCACATGGTGGGGCCAATGTGTGGGTACTTACATGCAAGGCAAGACTCCTGTCCCTACATAAAGAGGCCACAGGAGCACAAGGCACACAGGAGGCTATTCCATGAACATACTTGCTGGGCTTTACACCAACAGTGCACCAACTTTTTAAAAAAGCTTAATATCTTGACATAACATGTCTCACTATTATCAGACTAGAGAACAACAGTTGGTTAAAAAGTATGACTGTGGTGATGGTAAATAAAAAATTGTTCAATAGCAAACATGAAGAGAATTTAACCACTGTGAAGTAATACAAGTACAGAGCACAGAAGTACAACCAATGACCAAGAGACACAGTTGCAATTCAAGTCCAGAACTGCTAGACTCCAAAACTCTGTGCTGCCTCAGTCTGGTTCAGGTCTGCAGAACTGAATTAACTGAATAATCTGCCTAGCAGAAGTACAAGGTCCGCTGTTCCTCATTTTTTATTTCCTCGTTTTTTTTCTACCCCAGGTTATAGACATCCTTCACCCCCAGGGGAATTGTTTGAATCTGTCAGACATCTAATTACAAGAAAACATTTATTTTCTTCTCTTTGTTAAAATCTGCTCTCAGAAAACATATTTATTTGAATTTATTTATTTGAAAACACATACAGAGAGATATCATCACATCCACTGGTTTACTCCCCAAATTCTCACAACAGCTGGGGGTTGCACCAAGCCAAAGCTGAGATCTCAAACTCAACCTAGATCTCTCAAATCAGTGACAGGGACCCTGCTACTTCAGCCATCACTTGTTGCCTCCTAGGGTGTACATTAGCCATAGGCCGGAATCAGCACAGCCAGAACTCTGATATGAGATGTAGTTCTCAAGTGGTGTCTCAACCCCTCAGTCAAATACGTGCTCTGCAAACATTTCTTTTTATACTAAGTACAAATATGTCAAAGTTTTAAAAAAATCAGGAGTATTCCTTTAATTACGCAGTTAAAAAAACCTTTTAATAGTCAAATCTGACATTAAACAACAATCCAAATACATAAAAATTGTTTCTGATGTATAACAAGAGAAAGTTTTAAGCAATATGAGCGTACACTGTTGTAAAGATTATTAATATGTAGTTGTACAGCTTCCAGGAGTTTCACGAAGGTGTTTGAGGATCCATGTCATTCAAGAATATGATGGAAACTACTCTATTATTGTACTTGGGTCCCACCCACCCATGTGGGAGACTGAGTCCTGAACTCCATGCTTTGGTCTGGTCCAGCCCTGCCTACTGTTGCAGGCATTTGGGGAGTAAACCAGTGGATGGACGATCTCTGTCTCTATCTTTCAAACAAAATGAAAATAAATTTGGAAAATTATTTCTAAACTTACCCAAAAAATCTATGTTTAAAAATAACAAAATAATTTTTTTTTTTTTTAAATTCTAACAGGGCTGGCACTGTGGCGCAGCAGGTTAAAGGCCCAGCCTGCAGTGCTGGCATCCCATATGGGCACCGGTTCAAGTCCTGGCTGCTCCTCTTCCAATCCAGCTCTCTGCTATGGCCTGGGAAAGCAGTAAAAGATGGCCTGAGTACTTGGGCCCCTGCACCCACGTGGGAGGCCTTGATAAAGCTTCTGGTTCCTGGCTTCTAATCAGCTCTGCTCTGGCTGTTGCAGTCATTTGTAAACTGAACCAGCACAATGGAAGACCTCTCTCTCTTGCTCTACCTCTAACTCTTTCAAATAAATAATTCTTTAAAAAAAAAATTCCAACTCATACTATTTCCAGAGAAATACTTGTATAAATACCCTTATTTTGTCACTAGAATCCTCTCGTTTAATTATAAAAATAAACCAAATGATTATTTTAGGCCCAAAATCCAGGATTTCCAAAT
Organism: Sylvilagus floridanus; assembly: GCA_949820135.1. Classification (NCBI taxonomy): domain Eukaryota; kingdom Metazoa; phylum Chordata; class Mammalia; order Lagomorpha; family Leporidae; genus Sylvilagus; species Sylvilagus floridanus. The sequence goes on along the minus strand of OX463230.1, from coordinate 46,018,239 downwards.
ATGAAGTGATAACTGTAGTTTCCTTCTACTTTACAAATTTGAATACTTAAATGCTTTTTAATTTATTCTTTCAGTTAATACACACACATATATATACTATTTTCTAACATGATTTAATGCCATTCACAGTCAATAAATCACTTTCATTAATAGTCATTAACAATTAAATAGATTATACCATTTCTTAAGTGGATAACAAGCAGGAACACAGTGCTACAACAGGTTTTGGGTTTTTTTTTTTTTTTTTTTTTTTTGACAGGCAGAGTGGACAGTGAGAGAGAGACAGAGAGAAAGGTCTTCCTTTGCCATTGGTTCACCCTCCAATGGCTGTCGTGGCCAGCGCGCTGCGGCCGGCACACCGCGCTGCTGCGATGGCAGGAGCCAGGTACCAGGTGCTTTTTCCTGGTCTCCCATGGGGTGCAGGGCCCAAGCACTTGGGCCATCCTCCACTGCACTCCTGGGCCACAGCAGAGGGCTGGCCTGGAAGAGGGGCAACCGGGACAGAATCCAGAGCCCCGACCGGGACTAGAACCCGGTGTGCCAGCGCCACAAGGCGGAGGATTAGCCTGTTGAGCCACGGCGCCAGCCGCTACAACAATTTTAAGCAAATCTTAAGTGATTATAATTTCCAGAGCAGTTCATAACATTCCAGTTTGTTAATAAATTAAAAGGAAGAAATACTTTTATTGCTTCCCTGTTACAACCCAAAGTTGAGTCCTTTAAAAAAAAAAAAAAGGATTTTATTTGAAAGGGAGAATGACAAAGAAAGAGCAAGAGATCCTCCTTCTGCTGGTTCACTCCCCAATGGCTACAACAGCCAGTCTGGGTCAGGCCAAAGCCAGAGTATTCATTCAGAGAAGAGATTTGGGGTTAGAAATAATCCAGCTGGAAAGCCCATGAGAGTATTTCAGGCATGGAAAGCCAAGACACTCTGGCAAAAAAAAAAAAAAAAACTAAATAAAAGATCTCTGCGAGTAAGATCCCAGTGGAAAGAACAGGTCATCAAAGAAGGAGGTACCTTTCTCTAAAGGGAGAACTTCCACTTTGACTATGACCTTGCCTAAATATGATCAGAATCGGCTAACTCAAAAGGCTTCCATAGCCTTGGCAACTCATGAGAAGAGCCTAGGGAGATTACTGACACCATAAACAAGAGTGTCAATTTCTTAAGTCAACAACAGGAGTCACTGTGCACTTACTCCTCATGTAGGATCTCTGTCCTTAATGTGTTGTACAATGTGAATTAATACTATAACTAGTACTGAAACAGTATTTTACACTTTGTGTTTCTGTGCGGGTGTAAACTGTTGAAAGCTTTACTTAATATATGCTAAATTGATCTTCTGTATATAAAAATAATTGAAAATGAATCTTGATGTGAATGGAAGGGGAGAAGAAGAGGGAGAGAGGAGGGTTGCAGGTGGGAGGAAAGTTATGGGGGGAAAAACCATTGTAATCCATAAGCTGTACTTTGGAAATTTATATTCATTAAATAAAAGTTAAAAAAAAATCAAAAAAAGAAGAAATAATAACTCAGACAAATGACTAGAGCAGACTGAAAAATAAACTCAAAGTTGATTGACTCATAGGTCCAAGGTCTTCTACCACAAACTTCCTTAAGCACATACTACTACTCTAAAAGCAGCTAATGAAGGAGTCAAATCAACGCAGGTGTTAAAGGAATTTTAGTCCCCTGGGAGGAAATCCACTACTGATTATATAAACTCAAAACTGTTAGTGAAGACACTAGGTAACAATCATCCTGAACTAGTAACATTTTGCAGTCAAAATTTCCCCAAAATCCATCTAATCCCATGATATTTTTAAATGGATGAACTATTTCCATGTAACAGGGTAAATTATCAATATATTTTCTATCTATACACAATTATACAGTTCAAAAGTGGATAAGCCACTCAAATTTGGGGCCACTTGCCATAATTTAAAGTATTACAGGATTTACATTACTAAATCATCTCTTTATACTCAACACCCTAACAGCTTCTATCTGGACACTTCTTGGCCCCTTAAAGTATACCCTGGAGCAGTTGTTTCACCTAGTGATTTAAGATGCTTGCATCTCCACAAACCTGAGTTTGATTCCCAAATTCCAGCTCCTGACTCCAGCTTCCGACCAATGTAGACCCCAGGAGGCAGCAGTGACATCTAAAGTAACTGGGTCCTTGCTACCTTCCTGAGAGACATGGATTGCATTTCCAGCTCCCAGTTTTAGCCCCAGCTCAGTCCCTGCTCTGTAAGCACTTGTGGAGTGAATTAGTAGATGGGAATATGAATGCTCTCTAATAAATCCACTGAAGGAAAAAAAAAAAGCACATCCACACATGAACAGGCATCTGGCCTGAACTGTTAAGACTGAAGATTAAGAGAGCCACTGAAGACAGGCACATCATAGTACCTGGTTTCAATACCTGGCTGTGGCTCCTAACTCTAGCTTCCTGCTAATGCAGACCATGGAAGGTAGTAGTGACAGCTCAAATAATTGGATTCCTGCCACCCACACAGGTCCAGATCAGCCAGCACTGAGGAGTGAATCAGAAGATGGAAGTTCCCACATGTTCTCTTTCTCTCAAAAACAAAACAAATATAGATGTTAAAAAGACTTTAAATGACTTATTTGTTTAACTTGGCTCCATAAATTTGTATTAATTAAATGGGCATGGGTATTTAAAAAGGAAAACAAAACAAAACAAAGGCCAGCACCGCGGCTCACTTGGCTAATCCTCTATCTGCGGCGCCGGCACCCCAGATTCTAGTCCCCGTTGCTCCTCTTCCAGTCTAGTTCTCTGCTGTGGCCCAGGAGGGCAGTGGAGGATGGCTAAGTGCTTGGGCCCTGCACCGGCATGGGAGACCAAGAGGAAACACCTGGCTCCCGGCTTCAGATCACTGCAGCGCACGGACCATAGCGGCCATTTGTGGGGTGAACCAACGGAAAGGAAGACCTTTCTCTCTGTCTCTCTCTCACTAACTCTGCCTGTCAAAAAAATAAAAGAAAAAAAAAAGCTTTAAAAAAAAAGTGAGCTTTTTAAATAATTAATTTATTGGAGAGGCAGAAAAACAGAGAGCTCCTACTCACTGGTTCACTCCCCTAAATTCCTACTTTGGCTCCTAGCTGAGACTGAAGCCAGGAACCAGAACTCAATCCAGGTCTCCCATGAGGGTGATAGAAACCCAACCACTTGAAACATTACCTGCTGCCTCCCAGTGTATACATCAGCAGGAAGCTGGAATTAGGAGCCAAAGGCAAGTATCAAACTCAAGCACTTTGATATAGGATGCAGCTATCCAAACTCTTCAGCCAAACATCCACCACAAACTGGTTTATTTAACAAAACACTTGTCCTCCCGATTTTCATTTTTGTTACTGGAATGACCATTCTCCTAGTTTTCTAGGCCTGAAATTCAGAACTGAGTGTTGGACTTGGAAAAAGAGGAGTCGAGCAGTAGCCAATGTCTGGAAAGTCTTTTATACAAAGTGTCAGTACTGACAATGCTATTCAGTTCTGTCACCTTACAAAACTGGACTATATTTCCATAATGAAGAAAATGGTACATCTTCCATTTATTCAGGCTTTTAGTTTCATAACTTTTTTTCACATGGGTCATATTCACTAACAGTTTCTCCTTTCAGCTTAACAGTTTCTGCATCTATTGTAAATACGAGATCTACTTTTCATTTTATTTGCTTACTGGTCATTGCTGACATAGGGAAAATACTGATTCCTATATAGTCACTGTAGTCAGTCACCTTTTTGAACTAGTTACTAGTTCTGTGTGGACAACCATATCTGCAAAACTTCCAATATTTCTTCCTTTCCTATATTTATACAAGTGTCTTCAGGAAGTCCATGTAAAAGGCATATTATAAAAATAACTGCATGGATTACAAAATTTTGTGCACCAAAGTAAATTTATTTTCATTTTACACAAAATTTTAAAAGCATCTTCATAGACCTTTTATTTCTCCATTTCATAAGGAACCTAGGGACTCTACAGCCAACACTGAGTGACAGAGGAAACACCAGGTATTTGTTTGGTTCCCAAATATGAAAAATACCTATAGCCTTTCTCAAAGAAGGTTTCTGTACTCTTCATTGGATGACTACAGTAATTCCCAAAGGTTTGATCTCTCCCCTGTTAAATTTAACCGACACATTCATTCCTTGAGCCCAACTTGTGGTATTTTCTGCGAAATAAGAGATCTTCCATCCACTGGTTCATACCCCAAATGCCACAACAGCAAGGGCTGGGCAAGGCCAAATACAGGAGGCAGGAACTCCATCCAGGTCTCCCAAGTGGGTGGCAGAAGCCCAAGTACTTGAGCTATCATTTGCTGCCTCCAAGTGCATTAACAAGCAGCTGGATTGGAAGAGGAGTAATGGGGACTTGAACCAGCATTCTAATATGAGATGTGGGCATCCTAAGTGGCAACATAACACACTGTCCACAAAACCTTATTAATTAGTACTTTCAAACTAGGTTACAAACATTTTTTTTTAAATGAATTAATTTTAATTTACTTAAAAGGCAATAAGACAGAAAGAGGGAGATAAGACAGAGATCTTCCATCTAATGGTTCACTCCTCAAACACCTACGACAGCAAGGGCTAAGCCAGGCTAAAGCCAGAATCCTGAAACTCAACCCAGGCCTCCAACACAGGTAGGATGGATCCAAGTACTCGAGCCATCCCCTGCTACCTCTCAAGATGTACTTTAGCACAAAGTTAGAATTGGAGGTGGAGGGCCGGCGCCGCGGCTCAATAGACTAATCCTCCGCCTTGCGGCACTGGCAAACTAGGTTCTAGTCCTGATCGGGGCACCAGATTCTGTCCCGGTTGCCCCTCTTCCAGGCCAGCTCTCTGCTATGGCCCAGGAGTGCAGTGCTTGGGCCCTGCACCCCATGAGAGACCAGGAGAAGCACCTGGCTCCTGCCTTCGGATCAGCATGGTGCACTGGCCACAGCACGCCAGCTGCGGCAGCCATTGGAGAGTGAACCAACGGCAAAGGAAGACCTTTCTCTCTGTCTCTCTCTCTCTCTGCCTGTCAAAAAAAAAAAGAATTGGAGGTGGAACATGGACTAGAACTTAGGCATTCCAATATCCCAAGGGCATCTTAACCACCTAGGGAACTCCCTCCCCATCTTTTACTCATGTCCTTATTTCCTCCTCCTACCTTCCCCTCACCAGTACCAATCTCTCTCACGCAGTGAGCAGTCTTCCCCTCACATACTGTGAACCAGAAGAGTCTTAAGGTCCTTGCAGACAGGGCTTGACTTACTCATGTTTGTATTTTTTATAATACCTTATGTAATAATATGCTGAATAAATATTTTCTAAAATTACTCATCTCCTAATTAACATTAACTGTGAGTCTCTATAATAAACAAATAAATAAGCATTTTCTAATTGTGTAGCTAACGAGGTTATAATTACTCACTGTGATAAGATCATCTCTTGCTCTGAGGACTTTCAGCCTTGCTTGATTCATCAAATTGGACATCTGACTGCAGAAAGTGTGGAAAAATAGTATCAGTAAAGCCTAACAAAAACTGTAGAGAAATGTACAGCATCCTATGCATGTGCAACAAAGACCTGATAAATACTTCTCTAATGATCCAAGATAAACATACACAGACACATTCAGTGGTTTATACCAACTTATTTTTAAAGCAAATGGAACATTTATTTTGTAATGGGTGGCAAGTAAGCACATTCACATCAGTTATTACAACTTACTCATTCAACAATCCTGTGCAGCTTCCATTTTCAGAAACAAGGAAAATGAACTTAAATAAATTGCCTAATGTCAGACAAGTAGTAGGTGTTGAAGTTAAGACCTGAATCCAAAGTGGTCAAAGCATCTACCTGGTCCTCTTGCCTCATTAACTTTGTTTGTTTTTCCATATTTGAAAAGCAGAGTTAGAGAGGAAAAGAGATCCACCATTTGCTAGTTCATTCCCCAAATGCCTGGAGCTGAGCCAGGCCAAAACCAGGCACCTGGAACTCCATCTGGGTCTCCCATGTGGGTTGCAAGGACCCAAGTACTTGAACCATCATCTGCCGCATCCCAGATGCATTAGCAGGAAAGTGGATTGGAAGCAGAAACAGGTCTCAATCCCAGGTACTCCCACATAGGATGTAAGTGTCCTAAGCTACCGCTCTGTCACAGCGCTTGCTACTGTCCCACTGACTTCTGAAAGCTTTAAGTTAGCACTACAACCTAGATCTACTTACATTTTCTTCTGCTGCTCAATCTGCTTTTCTTTCTTCTCATAGTATTCCATAATCTTCAATCTCTGGGTTTGCACAAGACGACCTTTCTCGATGTTGAATTCCTCTTCCGCCTACAGGGGAATTGACTAGCATTAATTCATTACATTAGATTTTGCAAAAATAATTTTATTTCAAGCAGCTGGTGACCAGGTATACTTCCTTTTATTATTTATTCCATATGAAATCAAGAAAATATCATGACTCTCATCTTCAAAGATGACTTCCTTCTGGGGCAGTCACTTAGCCTAGTGGTTAAGATGCTATGTAAGATGCCTGTGTCCACACTAATTATGGCTCCTGACACACCAGCTTCCTGCTAATGCAGACCCTAGGAGGTAGAAGTGACGGTTTGAGTAATTGGGCACCTGTCACCTATATGGGAGACTCGGATTGAGGTCCCAGCTCTCAGCTTTGACCTCTGGTTGTTGCAGACATTTAAGGAGTGAACTCAGCAGATGGGAGTTGTCTCTAAAACAGATTTTAAAATAAAGATTTTTTAAATTTAATTTTTTAAAAGATTTATTTATCTGAAAGGCAGTCAGAGAGAAGACCTTCCATCCACTGATCCACTCCCTAAATGGCCAAAACAGCAAAGATGGGTCAATCCGATGCCAGCAGTCAGGAGCTTCTTCTGGATGTCCCATGTGGGTACAGGGGCTCAAGAAATTGGGTCATCCTCCACTGCCCTCTCCGCAGCTTCCCTGGCTGTCTCAAAAAGTGTTCTGGAAGGTATTTCACCTTCTAGCACAGCCAAGACAGTTCAAAACTCTTCCATAGTCTTGGTCACACCGCTTTTGAACTGGGTGAGTCCTAACTTCTGGAGGTGCCAAATAAACTACAGAAGATCTAGGCTTCTTCTGGGCCAGCCACTGTGGTCAAAGATCACACTGCAAACACACTGTTCTTCTATCAGCAGACATGGTTAATATTCCAGGTATAGGATCACACAGTCTGATGCTGGGGATTCATAATGGAGTCTTCTGAAAAGTACACTGAATGAACATTGGTAGGTAACAGACGCTCTACCAAGAGGTGCTTTCTGTTGGCCTTGGTAAACGGCCACTTACTTGCATACTGTGTCCTTCTGTCAGGACATGTCTGCTATAAGGATTCAGGTATTGCTGCCATGAGACAATGAACACTTGGTTCCAGGAACTTCAGAGGCTGCTCTGGTCCACAAAATACTTCACCACCTTCCTAGCTGGGGTGGGCTCAGCACCTGCAGCATCAGAGCCCAAAGCTCAGGAGCATGTGGGGCACATTCCCACCAGGTTAGCAGTTCAGTCATTACCATGCTGTGCCCAAGCCACTGCCACCATCAGTAAAACTAAAAAATTTAACCCCGGATAACAGTATCCAGTAACAATGTTACAAAGGGAATATAAATCAGATAGGAGGTTCTGTTCATGAACAAATTACTATGTATTCTAAATTTAATCCATTGGATTACTAATAGGCTAATTTAAAAAACACAGAATTTGTGTTACTTCCTATAAAATTTGGTCAAGTAACCTCAGTTTTAGTATCTTCCTTTGTAAAATGAAATAGAAAAATAATATTCTTTCTTCATAACAGTCTTTTTAAAGATTTGTTTGTTTGAAAGGCAGAGATACAGAGAAGGAGAGGCAGAGGCACAGGCAGGGAGAGATGTCTTCCATCCATTGGTTCAACTCCCCAAATGGCAGCAACAGCCAGGGCTGCACAAGATGGGAGTCAGGAGCTTCCTCCAGGTCTCCCTTGTGGGTGGAGGGGCCCAAGGACCTGCACCATCCTCTCCTGCTTTCCCAGGTACATCAGCAAGGAGCTGGACTGGAAGTGGTACAGCTGTGACTCAAACTGAAGCCCTTATGGGATGCTGGCACTGCAGACAGCACCTTAACCTACTACAAACAGTGCTGGCCTTAACAGTCTTTTAAAAGTTATAGAGGAGGGCCAGCGCTGTAGCGCAGCGGGTTAACACCCTGGCTTGAAACACCGGCATATAGGCGCCCATATAGGCACCGGTTTGAGACCCAGCTGCTCCACTTTCAATCCAGCCCTCTGCTATGGCCTGGGAAAGCAGTACAAGATGGGCCAAGTCCTTGGGCGACTGCACCCATGTGGGAGACCTGGGAGAAGCTCCTGGCTTTGGATCAGTGCAACTCCGGCTGTTGTAGCCAATTGGGGAGTGAACCAACGGATGGAAGACCTCTCTGACTCTGTCTGTCTGTCTCTCTTTCTCTCTCTCTCTGGTTCCTGGCTTCAGATTGGCACAGCTCCAGCCGTTTCGGCCATTTGGGGAGTGAACTAGCGGATGGAAGACCTCTTTCTCTCTCTCTGCCTCTGCCTCTCTGTAACTGCCTTTCAAATAAATAAATAAATCTTAAAAAAAGACTGTTTTATTTCTTCACTTTCATTCCATTATTTTAAAGATTTATTTACTTATTTGAAAATCAGAGTTAGTTACAGAGGAGGAACACAGGCAGAGAGAGATCGTTTTTCCATCCACTGGTTCACTCCCCAAATGGCCGCCAATGACTAGAGCTGGGCCAGGCCAAAGAAGGAATCAGAAGCCAGGAGCTTCATCCACGTTGCCCACATGAGTGCAGGGGCCCAAGCACTTGGGCCATCTTCCACTGTTTTCCCAGGAGCACTAGTAGGGATCTGGATTGGAAGTGGAAAAGCCAGCCAGAATTGTAGGCTGTAGCTTAACCTGCGTGCCAGGGCTAGTCCCATTTATTATTCTTCTTAAGCATTTATTTACTTGAAAGGCAGTTACAGAGAGAAAAACAAGGAGGAAGGGAGAAAGAAATATCTTCCATCTAACTGGTTCACTCCCCAAATGTCTGCAATGACCTGGGCTGGGCCAAGTCTAAGCCAGAAATCCATTTGAGTGTCACAGGTGGGTAACAGGGGCCTACGCAGTTGGACCATCTTTTGCTGCCTTCCCAGGAGCATTTAGCAGGAAGCTGGATTGGAAGTGGAGCAGCCAGGACTTCAACTGGTACTCACAGGCAATGCTGACATTGCAGGAGGCAGCTTAACCTGCTGAGCCTCAGTGCTGGCCCCCAAGCACATACATTTTTCTTTTATTTTTTTGAAAAGCAGAGATACCAAGAGAAAAGGAGAGAGACAGAGATCTTTCATCCACTGGTTTATTCCCAAAACAGCTAAAGCCAGGAGCCAGAAGCATCTTCCAGGTCTCCCAAGAGGCATATACATGTTTAAGGCTGTATAAGTAACAAACGAAACCACAGTGGATGCATTAAAGTAGGAATGGAAGTAGAAGAAGACAACACATTTTAGTCATTTTTTAAAAATATTTTAAAGATAAAGGTCTTAAAATATCTGTATAATACCTAGGGAGAAGAACAATTTGATATACCATTAAGAAACACCAATTGGTATAAACAATGTTTAACTGAAAATACAGATAAAAATTTCAAATGCTATCACCTTGGTAATGTACAGGGGCTTTCATTTTTTCCCCCTTAAATCTCAGAGGCAGGGGGGCAGAGAGAGGGAGGGCGCGAGATCAAGAGTGAGTGCAAGCACGTCGCACAAGAGCTCCAACTCCCACCCACTGCTTCACTTCACAAATGCCAGGGCTACTGAGCTGAAGCTGAACCTAGGAGTTGGGAAGGCAACCAGATCTCCCATATGGATAGCAGGAACCCAATTACTTGAGTGATCACTACCACCTCTCAGAGTCTGTTGTAGCAGACACTAGAGTGAGGAGCAAAGCTAGATACTGAACTCAGGCACGCTGATATAAGACACAGGGACTTTAAAAGACTATACCTTCCCCTTGTGAACTATCAAATTTAGCCAGAGACAGCTAAATGATGAATTTCAGATTACAGCAGAAAATTAACCCATTCATTACATTTCTAGCCCCACCATAAAATTTCAGGACACTCACTGGTGATAACAACAATTGGAAAGGAAAAGTTTTTTTTGTTTTTTTTTTTGACAGGCAGAGTGGACAGTGAGAGAGAGAGACAGAGAGAAAGGTCTTCCTTTTGCCGTTGGTTCACCCTCAATGGCCGCCATGGATGGCGCGCTGCGGCCGGCGCACCAGGCTCATCCGATGGCAGGAGCCAGGAGCCAGGTGCTTTTCCTGGTCTCCCATGGGGCGCAGGGCCCAAGCACCTGGGCCATCCTCCACTGCACTCCTGGGCCACAGCAGAGGGCTGGCCTGGAAGAGGGGCAACCGGGACAGAATCCGGCGCCCCGACCGGGACTAGAACCTGGTGTGCCGGCGCCGCAAGGCGGAGGATTAGCCTGTTGAGCCATGGCGCCGGCCCGAAAAGTTATTTTTAACTTTAAAGATATACACATATTCTTATTAGTCCCAAACAATGTATTAAACAACTTTACTACTGTTTATTATTAGAGCAGAACAGTATGAAACCTTGATAGCTTAAAACTAGAAAACGGCTCTCACCTTTGCATCTATTTCTTCTGCTTTCTCGTTGGCTTCTTGTTCAATGAAAGCCATCATGTGCTTAATCTATAAGGAAAAAGGTATTTTATTTTTCAACTCAACAAAAGAAAATACAGTTATCTTTCCTGATGCATTCAGTAACCACTTATTGAAAGCATATCATGCACTGAATACAAACACGTATATGTAACAGTTTCTACCCTACAGAAAACAGTCTGGAGTTTGTTCCAGCACACTAACAAAATGCAACATTAAATAACACAAACAGGTCATCATCCTACTCTCAAGCAGCTTGGAATACACAGGAGGATGGCTACATACCCCCCTCTACCTCACACTCTCCAGCCAGTATCCTCTTTCTCTTCTCCATCCCTAATGAAATGTGTTTAAAAGTCAAGCACACTTAATATTTTAACTTTTATTTTTGAAGATTTATTTATTTATTTGCAAGTCAGAATTACAGAGACAGAAGAGAAATAGAGAGACACAGAGAGGACTTCCGTCTGATGGTTCACTCCCCAACTGGCTGCAACGGCCGGAGCTGTGCCGATCCAAAGCCAGGAACCAGGAGCCTCTTCCAGGTCTCCCATGCAGGTGCAGGAGTCCAAAGAATTGGGTCATCTTCTACAGCTTCCCCAAGCCACAGCAGAGAGCTAGATCAGAAATAGAGCAGCCAGGACTAGAACTGGCACCCATATGGGATGTCAGCACTGCAGGTGGCAGCTTTACCCACTACGCCACAGTGCTGCCCCTTAACCTTTTAACTTTCTTACATCCTACTCTCAATACACTTCAAGGGCCCCTCTCTCTCTGAACTCAGTCTCATAAAGTGACAGTCTCCTTGCCCTTGAATCTTGATATTGATGTTTTTAAAAATTTATTTATTTAAAATGTGGACAGAGAAGGAAAGGGGGGAAGAGGAATACAGAGGGAAGGAGAGTGATACTATCTATCCACTGGTTCATACCCAAATGCCTCCAACAGTCAGGGCTGGGTCAGGCTGAAGCCAGGAGTTAAGAATTCCATCTTGGTCTCCCACATGGGTGGCAAGAGCCCAATTACTTGAGTCATTAACTGCTACCTCTCAGGCTTAACCCACTGCACCACAACGCCCACCCCAATCTTACTTGATCTTTCATCATCATAACTTAATACAATGACCAACTTTCCCTTCTTGAACAATCTCTTCCCTTAGCTTCCATAACTTCTCCCCTGCTCTCCTTAGTTCTATGGGGCCATTCTCTTCTTCCTCAGCCTCCTAGACAGCTTTCTGGACACCCTACTGATAGTAACCTGAGTTCAACCCAATCAATATTAACTGCTTATCAGTCCTCTCCCCACCTCTCACTTTGATCTCTGTCTCGGGGACTTAGCATCAACACCTTACTTTGCTTCCTTCTACCTCAGTCCTCACATCCAATCAGCACTAAGTCTTAGCAATTCTCTCTTCTACTAGTTCAATTTGCCCACAATGTTCCATCCTTAGAGATACTACTCTAGTCCTCACCCATCATTTCTCAGTGGAGTTGTTACAGCTTCCAAATTTCTTTCCCTACCACCAATCCTCTACCAATCAACACTGCAATGACAGATCCTTTCAAAATGCCCATGATGAGGTGAGCATTTGGTGCAGTGGCTGGGAATGCCCAAATGCCATATCTGAGCACCTGATTCAATTCCCAGTTCATCTATTTCTGATCCAGCTTCCTGCTAACATGCATCCTAGAAAGAAACAGATAACAGTTCAAGTACCTGGACCCCTGCTACCCATGTGGGAGACTCATATTGAGTTCCAGGCCTGGCTTCAGCCTGGCTGAGCCCTGGTTGTTGCAGACATCTGGGAAGTAAACCAGTAAATGGAGGATTTCTTTCAGTCTGTTTCCTTGCCTTTCAAATAAAAATGCAATTTAAAAAAGAAAAAAATGCCTATCTTACCCTGCATCACTCTCCCCACTAAGACAAAATGCAAAGATTTCAGAAGATCCTCTGATCACTACTACATTTTACACATCACATGAAACAAATCCCCTGCTCACCACTCCTCAGACAACCTGCTCCTGCAATAGCAAATCTATTTAACTTCCTTGACCTCATCATTTTCTTTCTTATCTCTAAGACTTCAAACACATTCTTCCTTCCAGTTGGCATATTCTTTTATTTATTTATTTATTTATTTATTTATTTATTTATTTTGACAGAGATAGACAGTGAGAGGGAGAGACAGAGAGAAAGGTCTTCCCTCCATTGGCTCACTCCCTAAATGGCCGTTACAGCCGGCACACTGCACTGATCCAAAGCCAGCAGCCAGGTGCCTCCCCCTGGTCTCCCACATGGGTGCAGGGGCCCAAGCACTTGGGCCATCCTCCACTGCCTTCCCAGGCCACAGCAGAGAGCTGTGGCTGGAAGAGGAACAACCCGGACCCCAAATGGGATGCTGGCGCTGCAGGCGGAGGATTAGCCAAGTGAGACACAGCACCAGCCCCCAGTTGGCATATTCTTACTATCCCTCTTCATCTAGCTAATATTTCAGGCCCTTGCTCACTTAATTGTTAACTTCTTTGGGAAATCTTTCCTGATTCTCTCATGTATGCTTATCTCGGACACTCTACATCCTGTCTACCACAGTGCCTAAGCATATTTGAAAATATTTGTTTATACATTCCTACCCTCAACTCATCTATAAGCAAGGAATTTCCTAAAGAGTTGTAGATCACTGGTTACAATTGTAGAATAAGGTCCACTTATTCTGACTGGAGCCTGAGAGATGGTCTTTTACATCCAGAACACAGACTAATCAACACCACTGTAGGTATTCAATAAACATTGATGAGTAAGTGAAAATCTGGAGTTTCAAGCCTTCTGAGTAGTACAGGGCATCCCAGCTACTTTCCAGGGTCCCACAGTCTAAAAACAAGTCCCAAAGCAGCTTCTCTATCTAAAAATAGACCATAAATCTAATATACACATAGTTGTGCAAAAGTGAGTCAGTGCTATGGTGCAAGCAGGTTAAGCCACTGTCTGGACACCAGCATCCCATATCCCAGTGCTGGTAAGTCCCATCTGCTCTGCTTCCAATCTAGCTCCATGCCAATGCGCCAGGCAAAGCACTAGAAGATGGTCCAAGTGGCCCCTGCCACTCACATGAGTTCCTGGCTCTTGTCTTCAGTTTGACCCAGCCTGGCCATTGACACCATTTGGGGAGTGAACAGTGGAAGGAAAATCTGTAACTGCCTTCCAAATAAATAAATCTAGAAAACAAAAATACAAGCTCATCAAGGTTTTTTTGTTTGTTTGTTTTTTGGACAGGCAGAGAGGACAGTGAGAGAGAGACAGAGAGAAAGGTCTTCCTTTGCCGTTGGTTCACCTTCCAATGGCTGCTGCGGACGGGACGCTGCAGCCGGCGCACCGCGCTGATCCAATGGCAGGAGCCAGGTGCTTCTCCTGGTCTCCCATGTGGTGCAGGGACCAAGCACTTGGGCCATCCTCCACTGTACTCCCTAACCACAGCAGAGAGCTGGCCTGAAAGAGCAGCAACCGGGACAGAATCCAGTGCCCGACTGGGACTAGAACCTGGTGTGCAAGGCGGAAAATTAGCCTACTGAGCCACAGCGCCGGCCAGCATCAAGGTCTTAAGATACATGGTACAGCTTTAGAAAGGCTTTTTTTTTTTTTTAATCAAAATCCTTAGGAGCCACTCTACTTTTGAGGTGCCAAAAAATTATAACTAGAGCCTATTGTATAGACACTTCAAATTTTCTTTAAAAAACAATCTTTTTTTTTTTTTTTAAGAGTTATTTATTTGAAAGGCAGAGTTACAGAGAGGGAGAGAGAGAGAGAGATCAATTTTCCATCTGGTGATTCACTCTCCAAATGGTTGCAATAGCCAGAGCTGGACCAACCCAAAGCCAAGAGCCAGGAGCTTCTTCCAGACCTTCTATGTGGATACAGGGCCCAAGAACATGGGCCATTTTCTGCTGCTTTCCCAGGCACATTAGCAGGAAACTGAATTTGAAGTAGAACCCATATGGGATGCCTGCACCACAGGTGGCAGTTTTACCTGTTACACAACATTGCTAGCCTGATACTTCAACTGTTATAAAACTGCAGGCAGGCCTTGAAATATGTGGAGCACCTAATCCAGAGCTGCATGTATGGAAAATCACTAACCTCATGTAAGGAATTAGCCCCCACAGATGGTATGCATGTGATCATGGTGAGGAATAGCATCTCTACAAATGCAGTTTGAAGTCTCACTAAGCTCACTCTGTCTGGAAATTTTTTTTAATGGGCATTTTATATTTTTTAATTTTTTTAAAAAAATTTTAAATGGGCATTTTATATTTTTTAATTAATTTGAAAGGCAGAGTTACAAACAGAGGGAGAGACAAAAGAGAGAATTCTTCTATCTGCTTGTTCACTCCCCAAATGGCTGCAATGGCCAGAGCTGGGCGGATCTGAAGCCAGGAGCCAGGAGCTTCATCAATGCCTCCCACATAGGTGCAGGGGCCCAAGCAGTTGGGCCATCTTCTACTGCTTTCCCAGGCCATCAGCAGCGAGCTGGATTGGAAGAGGAGCAAGAGGGACTGGAACTGGCACCCATATGGGATGTCAGTGCCACAGGCAGAAGCTTAACCCACTCCACCATAGCGTGGGCCCCTGGAATTTTTAAAGTAGTTTAAGTACAATAATCAAAAGTGGTGTTTATAAATGCTACAAGACAAGTTTGGCCTTTAAAGGTGAACCCTGATTCAAACCTGTATTATCTGCCTTTATCACTCCTGCTGTACTCTCAGCTACCAGATTTGACCAGACCAGCATAGCCTAGAGCAAAATACAGATTTTAACACAGGTCAGAGAAGCATATTTACAGTCAACCAAGAGTTCTATGAAGAAAAATAATTTCAACCCCTTAAAGATATTCAACCCCATCCCAAAGGCAGAGAACAACTGACTTTTCAACAATACTTTCTTCTTCCTGTTAACGCAGTAATTAAGTTTTTTGGATTCCTTAAAAAATTTGATGAAATAAATGATCACACTCCTCACATAGAAAAGCAAATATGTACAAATATTTTAATATAATGAGGACAAGGCCAGGGAATTCTGGATTATAAAGCACCTCCTAGGTTCTTGTCCTATTCACCTGTGAGAGTACAGTGAACAAAAAACACTGTTGCTCACAAAGGTTACACAAATCATGGAACGGTACAGAAGACAGACAAAATTTATTTACCCTTTCAATTTTATATAAGGAAAAAGCAATCTTTTGGTCTAGATCCCAAGAAAATACATGGCATTACCTTCACACTACATTTGAGGAAGCCTCAGTCTTCAATAAACATAACAAGGCAGGAAAACAGGAATAAGAGGATGAAAATTGAGAAAAACTGAGACAATTTAGAAGGCACTGCACCTTTCCACTGCATCAAGTTTTTCCTACACTGAAAATCAGAAGTAGTGACAAATATTCAAAAACCCCACTGTTCTGTAAGATTCCTTAAACTTCTCCATAGATGGTATTTTTACCATCCTCATTTCCCCTTTGTGATTAATGAGGAAATACCTCACTCGTTAGTGCATATTAGGTTTAGAAAAAAAAAAACGGAAAGACATTTTCATGGGAATGGAAATATCGACCAAAAAACCTTTTTATTGCTCATCTAAGAAAATTCATGAGCCGGTGAGTGTGCTTTAGTCAGAGAATTGTGCTCTACTTCAGGAAAGGAGGAGGGTTAGTTCTCTCAACAACATGGATATTAAACCGCAGCCTTAAACTACCTTCTCTCCAAAACCTACCAGCAATCAAATACAGATCCCTGGTTTTAGGCTATCGGCGAGACAGATGGAAACCACTTCTCACGTTAGTTACAGATCCACCAATGCCGCCACATTCTCCAAAGAGGCCTCTGCTTTGTAATATTCCTAATACCCACAAACTTGAAGGCAGGGCACATTTTTAAAAACTAGTTTCCCAGGACTGATTATAACCTTTCACAGTGGACATGTATGCTCACGACTTTCACACAATATCCACAAACTGACTCACCTACAGATGAGTACCAAACAGGCGCTGGGGCTCATAAACGTAGGGAAAAACAGCTTTTGTGTTTGACAAATATTAACACACAAACTAGATTAATTACGAGAGAGGAGACGCCACCAAGAGGAAGATGAACACTTCTTAAAGACAATGACCTCAAAATAACATTGGGAGCTGCTCTCCCTCCCCACGCAGTTTCTTCGCTTTCGTAGGCCGTAAACCCTTCCTTCAGGATTAAATATCAAATAGACGCTGTTTTCAACCTAAATCTCAGCTCCATTAAGCACAGCGAGTAGCCGAGGCGGCCGCCCACGAGGCATGGCCTGCAGCAGGCGGCTAGAAGGCAAGCAGGCAGGGCGCAAAACCCGAGCAGAAGTCACAAGAACTGAGGAGTAACTTAGGACCCGGGGACGCGGGGTAGGGACCCTCCCGCAGGTCCTCGCCCGCGCCCTCCCCGAGCCAGACTCCAGCCCTCCACCTCAGAGAACTAACCCAACCCTCACCTGCTTTTGCACGTCAGCATCGCTGAGGGCCATGGCGAAAGCGATACTAGGCCGATGGTCCCCACTGCAGGCACGATACGAGGCACAGACGGCACAGAAGAGGAAAATCCCCGGGCGGCTTTCGGCTCCCTGTACTTATGACTCCAGCTTCCGGTTCCTACTGGATGACCGCGCAGCCCATCCCTATGAGCCTTCTCAACCAATGGGAAGAGAGTATGGCCAGGGAAGTCCCACCTTCTTCCCGCCCCATCCCGCCTTCTGTGACAGGGCGCATGTGCAGTGGGCCCCGCCGAAGTCCTTTTAATTCCTAGCTCGTGACCACGGTTATGTTTTCCTGAACCGCCTGATTTGCGGTAGGAAGTATAGAGGAAGAGAAGTTCCTGGGTCTCAAATTAGTTGAGCTGTTTGGATTTCTTTAACCCTGCAGCCCTTGCATTTTTTTAAAGTTTAAATGTTTTATTAATAATCAAACCAGAATTTATTGTAATTTTCCCTTCTCAGCGTTAATGGGAAAAGCTTATAAATATTTTATTTATTGCTATGGGAAGCCATGGATTTGAACTGGGCACCTGTAGTAGGACAAATAGATTAATCACAGTAACTAAGCTTTAGTTGGTTGCAATAGGCCTTGTAACCAGTTAACTAGGCTGTAATCAATTGACTGGTTGATTGACTAAGCTGTCACCCGTTAAGTCGCTTTCTATCCTCACTTCCGTTTTTCTATAAATGCTGTCCGAGCACTTTGTTCTTTAGAGTTTCTCAGAACTTTCTCTGTTTCTGGAAGCCTCCTGACTTGAATATATATATATATATATATATATATATATATATATATATATATATAAAATGTTATTATATATTTGTGTTATATGGTAGCTTTGGGATCTGCCAGGAGAGAAGGCCTATACTTCTGGGAATGGAGAGTCCCTACCTGTACTTCCAGGGAAGAAAAGTCCTTGTCAGGGTCCCCACGGGTGCCTAAAGGTCAACCAGTGAGGATCAGACCTGTCTCAACCTTTAACTCCCACGCCCTGTATCTATAAAAGGAGCCCTCCCAACCTCTGACACACGACTTCCCTGGCCCCCGCTCTGTTGCTCTGTTGGGACTGGTGAATCTCGCCCAGGAGCAGAATCCCAATAAAAGCTTGTGAATTAATTGATTCGTCTGTCTGGGAAAATTTGTTATGTGCTGGACACCTTGCATTATAGAGTCATTTATTATATGTAATTATAATACATTAATATTATATATATAATTTTTTGTTTTACTTTGCTCAAATAAATTATGAATCTGTTTAATAAATTTGCTTCTTTAAAATTATTAGTGGATTTTATTTTGGGAATGGTTTTAGCTTTACAGAGAAATTGAGCAAGATAGAACAGAGTTACACTGCTGGCATTTAACCCGCCTTGGACACCGACAGCCCAGCTTCTGACTCCGGCCTCCAGCTTATATGGACCCTGGGAGGCAGCAGTGATGGCTCATTAGCTGGATTCCTGCCTCCTGGCCTAACCCAGACCTTGTGAGCATATGGGGGAGTAAACCAGCAGGTGGACTCTCTTTGCCTATGAAATTAAAAAAGAAAAAAAGACCCTGAAGATTCTCTATAGCCTTCTCTGCCTCACACAGTTTCCTGTATTATTAACATCTTACATTATTATAGTACATTTGTTACAACTAACAAATGTATTTTGTTAACAAATGTATTTTGTCAATGTATTAACTAAAATCCAGAATTTATTCTGATCAGTTTTCACCCTATGCCCTTTTTGTGTTCTGGAATCCCATCCAGAAAACCACATTAAGTTTAGTCGTGTCTTTTTAGGCTTCTCTTGGCTGTGACAGTTTCACACTTGTTTTTGAATACCTTGATAGTTTTGAGGAGTGCTGGTTAGGTATATAAGTAGTATGTGCCTCTTCTGGAATTCTTGTCATTTTTAGCTGGGTTTTGCGTTTGGGGGAGGAAGATCATGTTCATCTGTCTACTCAAGCATACATGCTGTCAACATTTTTGACTTGCTGTCAGTTTTTGATCACTTGAATGAAGCAGTGTTTGTTAGCTTCTGCCAATGTTAAATTATTCTTTTGTCCTCCTTTGGAAGGTGGTCGCTGTGTGAAATCCACACTTAATGTAAAATATCTGCATAAGTTTGGAATTCTTCTGAGAATACATTTTTTCACCACTCTCAGAACTAATTTAGAGGGCAATTAGGACAGATATCCCCCCGGGCTTGTTTACCTTCTTGTTCTTTGGATTTATTTCAGACTTCATTATTTTTCCCCAACACCATAAGCAAAAGTTTTTTGAAAACTTCATTATCTTTAGAGTACATGCCTAGTAGTAGAGTTATGGGTCAAAGAGTATACGCTTTTGGGGCCAGTGCTGTGGCGTACCAAGTAAAGCTGCCATATGCAGTGCCAGCATCCCATATGGGTGCTGGTTCGAGTCCTGGCTGCTCCACTTCAGATCCGGCTCTCTGCTTTGGCCTGGGAAACCAGAAGAGGAGGCCCAAATCTTTGGGCCCCTGCACTTATGTGGGAGACCTGGAAAAAGCTCCAGGTTCCTGGCTCTGGCCATCTGGCGATTTGGAGAGTGAACCAACGGATGGAAGACCTTACTCTCTCTGCCACTGCCTCTATAACTGCCTTTCAAATAAATAAATAAATCTTTTTTAAAAAATGTATACACTTTAAAAACTTGTATTTATTTTTTAAAGATTTATTTTGAAAGAATTTCAGAGAGAGGGAGAGAGAGATCTACCTATGTGTTGATTTGTCCTCTTATTTAAAAAGAAAAAAGTACTCCTCATTTTGTTTGAAAGACAGAGACAGAGACAGATCTTCATCTGCTGGTTCACTCCCTAAATCCCCACAACAGCCAGGGATAAGCCAGGCTTAACATGAGCCCAGGGGGTCAGCGCTCAATAGGCTAATCCTCCACCTGTGGTGCCAGCACCCCAGGGTCAGGCCAGCGGATTCTGCCCCGGTTGCTCCTCTTCCAGTCCAGCTCGCTGCTGTAGCCCGGGAGTGCAGTGGAGGATGGCCCAGGTCCTTGGGCCCTGCACCCACATGGGAGACAGGAGAAGCACCTGGCTCCTGGCTTCAGATCAGCATGGTGTGCCAGCTGCAGTGGCCATTGTGGGGGGTGAACGGAAAAGACAGACCTGTCTCTCTCTCTCTCACTGTCCACTCTGCCTGTCAAAAAAAAAAAAAAAAAAAGAGCCTAGAGTTCAATATGGGTCTCCCTTGTGGGTCTTAGGGACCCAACTACTTAAACTACCATCTGCGGCTTCCCGCAGGATGCACCAGCAGGACAGAGTTAGCCAAGGAACAAGGACTTAAAGCAGGTACTCTGATATGGGATGTGAGTGTCCTAAGCTGCACCTTTACAGCTGTGCCAAATGCCTGCCCCTAATTTTTCCTTTAAATGAAAGTGGTACAAATATTTCTAAGGCTCTTAATACCTATTGCCAAATTCTTTTTCAGCTGTATGGTGTACAACATTCCTTATAATATATGACAGATTGGTACATGTACTTGACAAGATTAATAATGTTGGACAAGGGAAGGATTTAGGCACAAGACAGTATAATTAACACAGCAATAGAAATCCATGCAATTGATACTAAATCAACCAATATTCTCAGCAACTAGGCTAAGCCAGACAATAGAATCACTTGTTTCATTTTGTTAGTCTTTGCATTAATGTTTTCATTCTTCACTGTCTGGGAAGACAGATTTATGATGTTTCCGTAGTGCTTCTGGGTCAGGATAAAGTGGTATTGACTCATTTGGATTACGGTCCCTCTTACCATGTATTTTTTTAAAGATTTATTTATTTATTTGAAAAAGTTACATAGAGAGAGAAGGAGAGGCCGAGAGAGAGAGAGAGAGAGAGAGAGAGAGAAAGTCTTCCATCCACTGGTTCACTCCCCAGTTGGCTACAACGGCCGGAGCTGTGCCAATCCGAAGCCAGGAGCTTCTTCTGGTTCTCCCATGGGGGTGCAGGGGCTCAATGACTTGTGCCATCTTCTATTCCTTTTCCAGGCCATAGCAGAGAGCGGGATTGGAAGTGGAGCAGTTGGGACTCGAACCAGCACCCATATGGGATACCAGCACTGTAGGTGGCAGCACTACCCACTACGCCACAGCACCAGCCCCATTGTCATGTATTTTTACAATATCCTGCAAATGAGGGGTTTGGGGAATGGGAGAAACAATCTAACACTTGGAATAAAAGAGCATTGTATAAATCAACTTTCTTCTGTTTTTGGAAAACAGTTGATATTTATTATTATTTTGAAACA